>JBBPOM010000053.1:0-64105 GCA_038091455.1 Leccinum uliginosum
ATCGAGGTCAACTACCTGCCAACGACATCAAAGCTGGCGCCGCCTCAGGCAATGCATCCGAGCGTCTACCATCTCCGATTAATGAAACTGAGGCACTGGGCGCACCTAGCAACTGCCAATGGGCCCTGGCAAACCCCGCTCGATTTCACCGCACGTAGAAGTCCAGGATAAGCTGTACTGGTAGGAGCCTCCCGACATGTTAGCAAAGTTGGCAGGGCTCTGCCGTCCGACTCGGCTCCTAAATTGCCTTGGCAAGATTAATGTCTACCGTACGAACCAAACTGGTTGTCCCGTTGCTGGCAAGCTCAGCATGCGAGCTCAATTCTATTTTGCAGGTCAATCTCTAGCAATCCAGTGAGCTATCTGGGCCAAGGAGACCGGGATAATTTCCGGCAGAATCGGGTCTGGCATGCGCGCTCCTGGTCCCCTGCCACTGAGTTTCTCAATATCATAATGCGGCGGTAAGGAAGGCTCCTCTAACCATGTTCGGAGCGTCGAAAGCTAACGTAGTTGGTCAAATTGAAGGTCCACGCTGTAACTTCTAGCGCCTTGCACGCCGAACCCAACGGCCTCTGGATCCGAGACACGGAGTCACGATTGCTCTCTTGTGCTGTGGTTTCTCTCACATCGAAAAATCGCCGATGCGTGCTTCTCGGACGACGATCTCGGAGCCTGTCGTAAGTCCTACTAGCTTTGTGGCAGGTCCGATGTATGCCTGGCTCGTTCAAAGAAGCGGCGGAGCGTGGATGGGGCCCGCAGTTCGCGAGCATGATTCTCCAGAGCATCAAGAATGACCACATTCAGTGGGAATCAAGTTGGGAGAGCGAGATGCAAAGTTGTATTCCTCCCCCCCCCTTCTCCAGGTATCAACTAGCAGTATGTACATGATACCCCATTTTCGCTGTGACGGCACTGCGCTCGAAGTTTACGCTACACGTGTTTGTATTTTTTTTTCCAAGGCTGACATCAAAGGCAGAAGTCGAATCCAAGTGAAAGAATCTATCACGAATTACGTCGTCCGAAGCAACTGATAGACTATCGTACGTTTTGGCATCAAATGTCCCTCGACGCGAACGGAACTGTCAACATCGCGTACCACAGTATGTGTATGGTTGGTAATATCCAGGCGATCTTCCCGCCCTGCATATTATTGACTCGGATAAGGAGTTCGCCCATGGATTTGACGATTTCATGTGTATCATCATATCAGCTCTTCTATGCATTAATTCGCATGCGCCTCATTGATTCGGACTCGGAGGATCGCCAGGCTCAGGCTTGATCTACAAATTCAGAGACGATGAGCTTCGGGCAAGAGTGGCTGAAAATCAATTAATCACTGTGCCTCATCGTAGAGGGAGAAAGCTTCCAGATTGGACAGAGTATCGCCAGTGACAGCACTCTCCCTACCTATCCGATATGACGGAGAAAGTCCTCACAAGTTCATAGGTCAAACGAAAGTAGACAAACTTGGACGGATTGCTGGTGCGAGACATGAGCGCATAAGCGGTCGTGAAGTGTGTAGCTTAGCTACTTTTATATCGTATACAAAGAACTTCAGTCGGCTCATGATGCGGACAGCGTCAATTTACAGTCTCATTTCTTGGTGACAAGCAGGCCATCGAGCAAATGGAAAGAAATCGCATGAGACATTAAACGTGGTCATGACGAACGGCCTAAATACGCATAGTTAAAGGATAACAACGATCGAAAGCAACCCGACAGCTCCTACAAACTTACAACCTCCAGCACGCTCGGATCTTCAAGATCCATCATGGATACTTTATCCCGCAAAGTATGAGGCTCAACCTCTCCAGCTTTCGTACTGTCGGAGCCCGATTCCGACAACGTACGAGCAACGAGAGTGCTCTCCCTCCCTCCGTCTTCGGAGGTAGGGCTGGAATGAGGAGTGTCGTCGTCGTCGTCAGCTCCACACGTCGGGATTTCGACCATGTCCACAGGATCCACCTCCAGCGTCGCCTGGAGTTCCGCGTCATGTGTTTTTTCCTCTTCTTCTTCCTCGATGCTATCCGATCGAGTTAGTTTCCCAGGAGGCTCGATCTTGGGTAGTGCCACTGACACCGCTGGGTGCTCCTCAGCCTCGTCCGTGCTAGGAAACGCAACCCCCATTCTGCGAGCTAGCTTCCTCTCCTGGATTCTCGCGAGGCTTAAGCGGCGTTCTTCCATCCACTGTTCTTCGTCCAATATTGGTGAAGCCATCCGCGCAGCAGAGTCGGACGACGGGGTGACCTTTTCGCACTGCAAACCTATGCCTGCGGCAGAGAGAACCCGCATGACTGGCGCGTGAGAGCGGGCATTAGGCATTCGATGAGCATACGAGGCGGACATCCTGCAAAGAAGTGTCAGAACCAACCCACAAAAGTAACATCCAAGTCCGGCCGAATCTTACCCTGGTCCAAGAACAAACTCGCCACCCAGCTGGGAAAAGTCCCCACCTTTCTCCCATATGGGCATACCGACACGGAGAGCATTCTTGAAGACCATAGCGATGCCACCCATAGACCCATGGCGCACGTAGCCTCCCCGCTTGCGCTGTGATTTAGGTTCCATGATACGCAAGGTCATGCCCAGTGCTTTATGTAGACGAAGAGTGGGATCGGTGTAGAACGTGAATGGAGAACGGAATATTTCTATACACGTGGCAGTGACGATTTGCTGGAGCCATCAAAGGGTGAAACACTTACGTCTGTAAGATTTGATCAAATTGAAAGATCCATTTCCAATGACTACAAGGTTGACATCGGCTTCCTTGAGCATTCTCGGTTGGACGTTGTCTGACACGGAAAACATATAATCTTGGCATAGAGGACACCTGAACCTACCAATCAGAAGACAAGCCAATTTCACACGACGACAGGAGTCTCACCAGAAATGCCTGATGAAAATGACGATCGTCTTTTGATCTCGGATGAGGTCACCGAATGGCACGCGCAGACCACTTTCAGCTACGACCCAGCAGGAGGCAGCATCGGCGAGCTGCCTGGGAGTCGGTAATGCATGCTCGTCGAACGGGGAAGTGGAACAGGACTGGGCCGTGGACGGTCGTGCAACCTCAGACTTTGTCGACGAGTTGACAGTGGCACCAAATCCACGACCGTCAAAGGACGTCAGAGAGCGGAGGTGTGTGGGTGCAGTGGCAGCGTGTGGAGGGGAATACGGTACATGGGACAGATGAGAGGGTGCAGGGGAGTCGTCCGCAAGGCCAAGTTCGGCGTCGGTGAGAGGCTCGTAAACATATCCAGTGGTCGAGTCGCGAATGGGGCTCGAGACATCCATAGTGTGTAGACGAGTGGCCATCTCTGCGGGGAAGAGTGTCGCCGACTTGCGACGGGCGTGGAACGTGTTCTCTTCAGAAATGTGCTTGGGTCTGGATGGCCGTTCGTTGGAGAGGTGCGGAAATGATGTGGAGGAGGCATTGGACTGACTCAGGGCCAAATTGTCAGTGGACTGATGCGTTAAACTTAGGCGGCTCCCGATCTTCTTTGGCAGCAGTCGGGTAAACTTCTTAGCCTTACTTGGTGGTGCCGTTTCAGGGTCGTCAGCTGAAAAGGAAGCCATACGGAGCGGGGAGGACGGAGTAGGACAACCAGCATCCGAGTTGACACGAGATATGTGGAACGAATGGACGCTCTCGCTGCTCTGTACGACGGATGGAGTGGGCGAAATACACAAGGGTTCCGCAGTAAGAGCGGGGGTGGACGACAGCGCGTTGGCGAGCACATATGATTGCAGCTTTGAATGACCATAAGGAGAATTCTTGTGTGGGATGGGCACCGTGAGTCGGGCTTCTTTTCTCGACACAGCCGACCGAGAGCGCCGACGCTGAATTGGTATAGGTCGTGAAGTCTCGGGAGAGAAGCCCCGAGGGTGCCAGTCGGATTCTTCCGGCCCACACGCACTAGTAGGTGGAGAGATATCGAACGTGCTCCTAGTGAATGCTGCCGTCACGACATCGAAGCTCCAATCCGAAGGAGGAGGCGTTGTAACAGCTGGCGGAGTGTGAAGATTAAGATAGGTTTGATATATGTCTGGTGGGTATTTGCCACCGTTGTAAGGGAGGCTTGGGAGATGGGACGTAGATTCGCCGCGGAAAGAGACGGGAGCACCGGTACTACTAAGGGTGCTCGCGGTGCGACTTCGAAGGACAGAGAGTGGTGCGAAGGGATCGTCGGGGTCTGGCGTCGGATAGCGCGTCTCCAACTCCAGGCTGGGGGCGGGTTTTCGTCGAACGCGAGTTTGGTTGGGGGAAGGATCACTGCTAGATGATAGTACAGACATGATATAAAATAGTTAGTTGGAGGGCTCGCTCAGGCGAGAAACCTGCAGGAGGGAGAGGAGGGTAGATTCCAGCAGGAGGCCAAAGGAAGCTCGAGCATCAACGTTAGACTTTATGTACGATTTCCATCGTGGTTTCGGCGAGGTGTGTTTGCGAGGTGCGAACCTTGTTGCTAGTTGAAGGAGGGACTACACGTTTCCGCATTGCCTCAATTCCCGTCGCCGGTTACCGCGCCTTGTCATCACCATTTTTTTGGGCAATTCTAACATGATGGACTGTGCTTCGCAGTGCTTCTGAACCTGAGAGCCACTACTAAGTAACTCGAGATGGTGTGTGAGACTGACTCGAGCAAGAAGACGTTGTGCCAAATAACTTGACCAGCGGAGATAAGAACGTGCACAAGTTGGCAATGTTGGCACCACCGCCTGCCGAAGAAGACTCGGAAGCACCAAAGTCACAACGTTCAGCGGCGATCTATGTATCCCTCCCACAAACTTGACACAACTCGCACCCTGAACTTAAATTTGTTGCTGACAGCACAGGGTTCACGGGTTGAATCACATCGAGTGGCATGTTGACAAGCTGAAATGCTGCGCCTTGTTGTCGAGGTACCGTGTTCGGGAACCTCCTGTATGGGCGGAGAATCGACGGGACATCGTTAGCATCGCGAAGATGAAGAGTTCCTGGGTAGTAATTTGCTCTATTTACTCGCACAGGAGAGAACACTTTACGATACAAGATCTCGACCATATCGCCATTCAAATCCGCAGTGCTGGCCTTTCAGCACTTGTCAGGTGCTGGTAAAGGTCCCGGCTGTGTCATGAGCTATGGGGACCATCAGAATGATTCCGTAAGATACCCAAGGGAAAGCCTGCCTTGATAGTCTGCACAGTCGTGAATATCATTGCGGCCATGCCAAACACACCGAGCATGATATCTGCGAACTTCTCCATCGGGGTCTTGGCCACCGCCCTGTAGTGCAGCATCGCAGGGTATACGAAACACAGCGGGATACTACGAGAAAAAGTCGTTCTCCACAGGATCTGCAGTCACAGCGACCGAACTCACCACGCAAAACTGCCAATCAATGCAACAAACTTGTCGAGGTCCGCGGCACCGATCCAGCTAATTACCGTGCAGACCATCACCAGTCCGAAGCGGAAGAAATTCTTAAGCCATTTCACGCGCGGATCCCGCTTACCGCTCCTCACAAACAATCCATTTTCCAGAATACGTACGGCTGGGAAGAATTGAAGGGGGATAGATAAAAGAATCGCCAGAGAATATAGGAATTGAACCTGTTTACCGAGCTTACCGGGTGAGTGCAACCTCGAGAAACAAATGGACTCACAGCTTGTGTGAATTTGTTTTTCTGGTCAAGGTTGACGAGGACGACTGCATTCACCTCCGATCCAAAAGTCAAATACGCAAGAGCACCAGCCCCGCCAAAGAGCACTTGATGACAAGTAAGTATCGCAGCGGCGAGAGCATGAAAATAACGATTACCAAGTGTCCCAAGCATCACACCAGTCAAAGCTTTGGGAAATTTGTGTGGTTCGCGCATAGCATCCGTAATTGGGATGACCTGAGCTACTCGTCAAAATCTCGGAGACAGAATTCAGGGAAGAGACAGACCAGGCCTACTCCTTCGAACGAGAAAACGGCAGTACTTTTAACAGTAACGGTTATGAAAAACTATAAGATTTGATCAAGGCCGAGAACGTACCCGATGAACAAGGGGAAATCTCGCGGATTGAACAGCTGGATCTGCGCCATGCCCCGCTCGCCGATGATGGAAAGTTCACTTCCAAAGATGTAAAGCAATCCAGCGAGAATAAAAACGTCTGCGACGAGGGCCGCTGTACTCAGTTTCGCTAGGTTTCTGACAAGCGCCAGTGGCAGAAAGATGACCAGCTGAACGAGGATGAAAAATAGGACAGAGTGGTTGATTTCGCAATTCGTGGCTGCGTAAACAAATGCCTGTGAAAGTCGGTCATGCCACGAACTTCATCAAAGGAAACAAATATACGACGAACCTTGAGGTTTTCTGCAACAAAGATGGTGTACGCCGAAACAAATCCAAGTTGAGATATAGCAATAGAAGAGAGGATTGCATATCGCATCAGTGGTCCATACATTGCACCCCCGATGTCTGAATTTTATAAGTACTGTGCTCGTTTGAGAATGCAGGTCACCTACCTCCATAGGAGCCGGAAACAACAAATTTCGCCTGAACCAATAGCAAAAACGAATACAGGGAAACCAAAGCAACGATCATGATAGTGATGGTAGAGAAGACAAGCCCTCCATTGGCAAATCTGGCAAGTTTGTAAGGGTCACCAACGGAACCATGGAATCGATAGCAGCTTACCCTTTCCCGAGGAATAACACGCCGGTCCCCACAAACGATTTCAATAACTGGCAAGAGATCAGTGTGGAAATGATGCGCGGGGAGGTGACAAAGTGCTCACCATGAGTACAGCCTGTGTCATAGATGCGTCGCCGTGAGCACTAACAGACGCAGATCGTCGCCTGGACCGAGAAAGTGACCGGTGAGTCGACCTCAACAGTGGCTGAGTTTCGCGGGCAGTATGTGCCGAAGAAGGGACAGATGGTTCATTAGATTCTTCATCATCCGCTGTGTCTTCATCCTCTTCGAGGTCCTCTCCTGCCTAATGCTAATGTAACAACTGACTATTTAAGACGAGTGAGGAATCTACTCACGAATTGACCGTATATGTAAAGGAAGTCGATGAAGTTATTCGTTGCTCGCCTTTCACCGTTGCTCTGCTCGTTCGTTTGCAGCAGAACATAATTTCTACGGAAACCGCCGGGTTCATGGATATGCTCGAATGCAGGGTTTGGTTGCGCAACAGAACCTGCAAAGGACGAAGCGCGTGGACGACCAATTTGTCGTCTCTGGTCTGCATGCCACTTGTATATGTCGTGGCTGAAAGTGCAACACATTAAATCACGGACGGAACTTGTGACTGTGGAGATGAACCCACGTAACATCTGCACCCGGAGCATGGTAGGGTATAGAAAACGTCTCGGATGTCTCTCGCTCAGCTCGCTTTGTTGACGACCCCGCAGACGGATCATCAATGTCGGGTAAATCTTGATCAGAGCCATTCAAAGAGCCCGAATCTACACGAAGGCGTTCTCCGTGAAACAGTAGGTGGCGTCCAAGCACTCTAGCTTTGTCCTCTGCTGGAAAGTCGTCCAGAACTGCTACGCCAGTGTCAACATTCGCGGAGCTTGTTGGCTGCTTTGCGCCAATTGTGCCAGAGGATGAACGGTGAAGCTTAGTGAAAAGCTCGTTCGAGGTGAGATTTACACTTGGGGACCCGCGATTCGATGGTGAGTCAACCGAAGGAGTGTATCGCGCTGGGATGTTGGGGACCGGGGGTGTCCCAGAGTACCGGGCGCGAAGAGCTCGGATATCAGGCGTGCCAGATGGAGTGGCAGAACCCGAATCGAAGGTAGATAGAGAGCTTCGGATGTTAACTGGCTTGGATGGAGAGGACATGAGTGAGTGACAACGTCGGTGGTAGTGTTAAGTCAAGAGGCCGCCCAGCAGAACCAGTGGTAGAACGAAGTCGGGAACGGTCCGGGTCTTTATATAAGCCTGAGTCGGCGCAACTCAATCTCCAATTAGAGGTACGGGACACTTTATCAGACGCTGCCAAGTTCCTCGACGGCAGTACACCTCCATGGAGTCATAAGCCGCTAAAGTACATGTAGAACGACCAACACATTCTAGTAATTTCTACTGCTACTATCATTCTGTTGCTCGCGTCCGAGCCGGTTCATTGTGCTGGGTCACGTGATGGATATGAGCCAATTATAAATTATAAACAAGTGAATATATTACGAAACACTTAGCACAGGAACCCATGTGCACTCGCTCGCTTCGAAGGGATACATAGTCATCAAGCGGGTTTACTTCGTTCTGATGAGAAACGCACGAAGTTAGTCCATCTTGATTCTTGAGGCCCCTCGGGATCCGTAGCTTGCTGCTCTCCGTTGGGCAGATGTTGGGCAAGCCATCACTTGCACTATCCCTGAGTAGGTAGGTGGAGGACAGTTGCACCTCCACCCGGAAATCCCTGCAACTGGGCAGAAAGCGTGTAGTCCGGGATAAATGGAAGCTGTGAAACTGGAGGTGCCATTGAGTCCAAGCTACTGGACAACGTAGTTGCACTGGATGAGGATGAGGTTCTTAACGTCGTTGTTTGCTGACCCCTCCTATCAGTCCTCAGACTTCTCACCCCAGTCATCATCGTCTACACCACTATCATCCAACCCACCTCAGTTCGAGGTCCTGGGGTTTTGTGATTGTTATCACCTCAACGTTGGGATTGCCCATCTGATGGTAAGGGTCTTTTACAGACGGCGGCGCGTACATACGGCGAGTAGAATCTGGGGTCAGATTTCCTCTCGAAGGGTAATTGGGTAAATTTCAAGTCCACAGGAGTCATTCCGAATAGCTGACAAGCGGAATTTTCTTGTCGCATTATGCCCAGAGAGGAGGGAGAGAAACGCTCCTGATCTTTGACTTGTCCACTGTGCAGGCACCTTGTGGCCATGAAAGCCTGACTCCGAGCCAATCGTAACTGAAGCAGGTTGAGGCGAACAGCAGTCGCATGGTATCGCATTGGGAAGCTGTGGACAGGAATTGACGATCGAGTACGTACGTTTGTGGGTACCGAGGCGGGCTAGTACGAACCTGATCGCGAATCTTGTTCGGTGTTTGTTGTCAACGGGGAACTGATGTCGAGATAACCTTAATCGCAACAATATCTCGATGGTAACTTTGAGACTCACTGCGACGTAACGGAACAATACTTACCATATGTAGGCTGCCATTTCCGCGCCCCCTCTTTCTAAGTTTTTTTTTCTGCAAGGGACTGAAGAATTTGGCGCTGGTAAAAGTTAGTCCCCCGCTGCGGCACTTAGACTGCCAGTGCCATTGCGTTTCTTCAACTTGAAGTCGCTGTTAGCGATAAGCCTCTGTGCACAGGTCGTCTCGGAGCAGAAACTTCCTGCCTTTCGCCAGAATGGTATAGTAGCCTGAGGCGGAACACAGGGCAGTGAGCTTGCTTAAATAAAGTTCGGGAGCTTTCTTTACAAGGCTGGAGGCGCCGGCGACCACTAGTCGGCGGAAAAACAGTAGCGCACCGAATCGACCTCGCCCTCGAATTCCGTTTGCGGTCACTGGCATCGTGCGCAAACATACGCATACGCGGGGATGGAGTGTGTTACCGCACGAAGCTTCTGGCTGGTAGTGCAAGGGTATCCACTGGAGACCTGGTAAGTGGGTCCCAAGTTGTAATGTGCCTCTTCGCGAAGAGATGTATATTATAGACGAATCTCAATCTAAATTAGTGAGGTTGCAGCAAAAACGAAACGTCTCCAAAATCCAGAATATATACGCATGATAGAAAACGCGAAATTATTGATGGTATCTCCGGGTATCCGTTTAACAGTAAGCATCTGCCCCACATTTAATCCATGGACCTTATCATCTCCGCAAGCTTGTCTGCATCCATCCCAGGGAACCGGGAGACAACACGACATTTGAGCTCAAGAGGGTGCCTAGGGACAGTTGTAATTATTCGAGTTTCCTTGATTGCGTGATGTACTCACGAGATGAGCCCAGTTGACCATCTTGGCGTTGGTTCTAATTCAATGCCATCCTCGTCCACCAGTCTCATGAACTTGAACATGAAGAGTAAATGAACGATAGCAATCCACACCGAAGCTTCCGCGAAGTGTTTGCCGACGCTAAATCAAACATGATATTGTGTTATATGATGACATGGTGAAAGTATCTCACCAAACTCTGCGTCCGAAACCAAATGCAAGCGACATAGAATCGTCATTGAGTTGGCCATCCTCATTGAAAAACCTCTCGGGTATGAATTCAGTCGGATTGGGGTATTTGTCCTCATCCCTTGACATTGCCCTTAATAATCGATAAGCGGCTCGGACGTTACGAAGTATGGCGGCCCGCAGACGTACCAAAGGTTAGCCAAGACCACACATCCTGAACGGTTGTTAGAATATACAGAGAAGAAGTGGAATGTTTGCACCTTCGGGGATGTGATGCCCTTCATAAACATCGCTCTCACTTGTGTAATGAGGCAGACCTTTCATTAACACGTTTAGTGGTGATCCATACGCTCTTCGCTTGCTTGCTTACCCAACGGGAATACAGGATGCCATCTCAATGTTTCGCGCAGAACCGCTTCAACGTAAGGCAAAGATGACCTGTCTTCGAAATTTGGGAGTCTCTCCGTTCCGACGACCGCGTCGATTTCTTTCCAAGCACGCTCTTGGACTTCTGGATAAAGCATCATTGCTAAGACAAAGATGACCAAAGTCGATGCTGTCTGCTCAGTCGACTCAGAACTTGCCGGACAGCAAGAAGAGGTCGTGAATCACATACTGTTTCAACACCAGCTATCCACAATCCGCGTGAGTCGAGGTGGCAAATAAATATAGAATGGTATAACTGACCCATGAAAGCGGTTGCAGAAGAAGACTTGAGCGCGAGTTCAAAGTTTTCGGAATTGGACTCCGGGAAGCGCTTGAGGGACTCGGATACCATGCATGGCCCGGAGACACAGGTCATCTGATCGATGGTGGACGATATGAGGTAACCGAATGGAATGATATGAGTCAAGAAATGACTCACCATTCGGTCACGAGCATAACGGAATGGCACATCCATCATCTCGTGCAAATTACTTTTTGCTTGCATGGCCATGCGTCTCAAAGTAGCGCCGGGGAACCAAACAGGAAGTTTGAGCACTGTGAATCACTGTCAGTAGGACTAACGCAGGTCAAGAAAATCGAAGCTAACAGAAAGGGAAGGCCTCTAACAATGCAGCGGTCGAAGGTCCTGCTACTTTGACAAATACCTCGATTGCCCTTTCAGCCGCCAATACAAGCGGATCACCGTTCGAAAGAGTTTCATAGTCGTAAACAACTGACATGATGACTGCGGAAGCGTAGCTGTGCAACATCGACGCTTCTCAGTATCTCCGATAGTGTAGGTTGATGACTCGATATGAAGGAAGCTCACAGTTCAATTTGCCGTTGATAAAAATCAGGCGATTTATGAATTCCGACTAGTAACTGACGGACTTTTCGCAACTGAGTTGGGAGATAATTCCGCGCAGCATCGGCGCGAAAGGTCTGGTGGAACAATCTTCGATGGAGTCTCCATTTGTCCCCATACTGGAGAAGTGCGCTGTTAAACTCCGAGCCGACACTAAGCAAGCTGGTGGGTTAGATGATCGACGACATAAGGCAGTGGGCGTACTCTTTGTGGACCTTAACTGGGGGCCGATCGGAGTAAACGCTCGACCGTTTCTCAAGGAGTGCTCTGGCAGCATTCGCGGTCTGGATGACGAGAATCTGTCGCCCAAAAAAAGTGCAGTACACCAAGTCACCTAGACATGGAAAGAGTGTGGTTACCGTCAATTTAGTCTAACCATGGCACGGACACGAACCATATGATGATGCCCATCGAGTGAAGGTGAGCCACGGCTCAGCGGCATTTATCTCGAGTACGTTGCCAAGGAATGGTAATCCCTTGGGACCTGGGGGAAGTTTTAGCAGACGAACAGATTTACACCTTGCATATCCAGCCAACAGGGCGATCGCGGACAGAAAGGTGATCGAGAAAAGTGCAGAAGGTGGTATCACTGACATTTTCTGTCTATCGTACATGTGAAGCGATCGCTCTTATAACGCGACGGCACGCTGCCACATGAGTTTAAAGACCCATACTTGGGAGGGCTCGGCATCGAATCCTTCCATTCACTTCATGGAGATGAAAGAGGTACGGGATCCTGCTCAGAAGCTATGTTACTTTGACTAAAAAGGGTATGTCAGTCCAAACTGAGCGCAAAAAAATACACGGAGATATAATAAAGTGGAATACTGAACCAGGTGTTTTCCACCGCAAGGGCCGCGAATAGACATGGCTGTATAAAGCTGTAAGATCGGAGATGTTGTCCTCCGTAGACAGGATGGCTCTAGCCAGATGAGGCGGGCGCGTACGGCGGAGAAGTTTTTTTAGTTGATCCGATAATTATGGGGGACAGACGAATTAGCTTGCCGGGGAAGATCGAGATGGCCCCCAGATGTCAATACTTTGCAGCACGATGATTAAAAGAATCTGCTATGACGTAAGTTTGAAAGTTCAAGTTGAGGGCAAACGGTCCTAAGGTTTGAATGAGGCTGTGAGACCGACGAAAACAACGCGTGCCAATGAATGCCATCGAGGGACAGATAATAAAGATACGGCGCCTGCATCATTAATCAGTTCACCGGCAAGTGCCAGTGGCAGGGGCCGGCCTTCAACGTTTCAATGTTTCAACTTCACGCCCGGCGCAAGCCGCAAGGCAGTGGGCACGTGACCTATTGGATGATTACGCGCTTCTGCCAACTTGAACTAGTACCGTGACTAGTAGCGGCAACGTGAAACGTTTTCAAGACCGCCAACGTTGCAGCCCTTATCTGACAACGCAACGAATTTGCGCCTTGTCTTCCGGGCCCTTGATACCATCTAGATCGCATCTAGATCCGTCACAGCGTTTGGTGTACACGATGGAGGACACACTGCAGCAAGCTCTGGAGCGGCGGCGCGCCTTCATCCTGGCGCGTTCAAAGTCTACTCCGCTTACTCATCCCGACAAGTCTGTTCCACCTTCATCTCCTCTAGTTAATAATGTAGACACTACGCGTGTTGGCGAGGTATCTCTCACCCCTAGAACGGATGGGGTCCAGCCTGTCGACCTCATGGTCAACCTTCAACGCGCAGAGCCATCCGTTGTGAAGACGCGATCGGGGAGTGTGTTATCGAGGGGATTTATCCTGAAAACGGACTATTATCCCTCTGGTTCGTGGTACTTGGGTAAGATCGCAGCATCAGCACTCACCTGCAGCCCTTACCAGGACGTGCCCTGGATCTGGATCTGAACATCCATGGTGCTCCAAACTTTAGAGCAGCTCGTCAAAGCAACCTCAATGTATTCGGTGTCGCCCAACCTCGCACGCAGGGGCTTCGTGCGATCCTATCTGCACTCAGATGCCGCCCTGGTACACGCAACCCTTCCCACGTTGTCTGGTTCTCCACGCGAGAAGAGCCGATTGGTGAGGTTGCGTGGCTATGATGCATACAAGTATTTCATGTGACCGACTCGCCACAATCAGTTTACATATCTGGTCGTCCGTTTGTCCTGCGGGATGCCTCTGAGCCGCGCAAGACGCTTTCCCTATCAGATCGCGCTGAAAATTTGGAGGCGATCGAAGATAGATTGAAGCACGACATCCTGCAGGAGGCCAGCAAGTAAGACAGTCCACCCGGTGGAACTTTCTCGTTCTCATCCTCGATCGCGATAGATACGGAGGTCTTATTTTAACGCACAACGAGCTAGGTGCATTTCCGAGATACTGTTGATCATTGCACACAATGATTGATTTATCACTGCACTGATAGCTGCGGAAAGTGGAGAAGGCGCAATATTACCAACCTGGACACACGTTGATAACGTAAACGTAAGGACGTCACGCGAGCTCTGGCAGAACATGCGCTCCGATGGATGGAACGTCGAGGTTAGTCCATCTTCAAGTACTGTTGTTACGTCATGGTAATTCATGATGACTCCACTGATGTGACTGACTCCAGTATCACCGGTAACTTCTTTTCTTCGTGTGATGCTCTAGAGCTGCCCACTGACTCTCATGAAGTATCCCCATTTCCCCTGACCGTCTGATAGAGGTACTCCTACTTTTTTTTTTCCGTACTCTATCTCAAGTTCCCGCCCAGGACAACTATTTGGATGCCTACCTCCATGTCATCAAAGATGCTGACCCCGTGCGAAGCGCTCTTGTTTTTAGTTGTGGTATGGGCGCTGTGCGAACGACATTCGCCATGGTTGCCGCTTTGATAGTTCGCCGGAAATTACTTCTTGTCCGGGGCTTAGATGACCCATATGCCACTAAGTCATCTTTTCTATTCCCTTCTGGCACACTCAGGCAAGGGAGTGCCATATCTGGTAACAGTACCGTAAGACACTTTCATTCATCATCACCTACTGCACTAATTGATCATTTTCAGCCGAGGAGCCAGGTAATATGACCTACGTATGAATCTTTGACGGGTTTAACCCATCCCTCATTCAGCCTGCGACGGATATGAAAGTCGCCCAGGCATTGGAAAACGCCAGTGCTCAACAGGAATTAAATAAATCCCTGCTTAGGCTAACGTACGTTTTGCAACAACGTGTGTGCTATTTCATTCCCAGTCAGTTAGATGCTGAATATAGTCAACATCATGATGCCTGTTCTAGACCTGCATTCGCAATCAGCTATTGCTTTACTGTTGTCGCACCCCGTATTGTTGGAAAATTTACGCAACGCACACCAGGGAAATTATGGTGTCATCCTTAGTCTCCTCGGATGTTTGGACCATGGAATCCAGGCGAAAAAACTGGTCGATCGTGTGATCGATACTTGTGCGTTCTTTAATCCTGTCAATTTTCGCCCTCATTGCAATAATCAATGAGAACTTGGCTGATCGGAGTTGTTGATGCAGGCGATCATGTAACAAACCTACGGGAAGATATTCTAGTGCATCGGGTTCGCTACTCACTCGCCACTCCCGATCACAACTGGGACCAAAGGGAAGACATTCTACTCAAAGCTGGGAGGTCCCTTGAAAAATAGTCCGTAACACGTCAGACGTGGTCTGTTCCTGAACCTGAGTCTTTCTGTTTCAGTTTTTTCATGATCGCATTTGCAAGCTACGTCGACTCCGTCCCTGACTTCAAGCAAACATTTTCTGAATGGCTTAAGGTTTGCCATAAAATTATTCTTTTGTTCGCCGTTGCTCAGACCCTGAAATACTCCAGGCGAGGACAGAGATATGGAAGTATGCGCGTTTCGTACATGATCATTGCATCAAATTATTTTTCATGTATTTATTTTTCAGTCAAGTGATGTTCCTTAGGAAGTCGAGGGGATCTCGATTGAACGTGTTCGCACCCGTAAACGATCTTGCCCTTCTGTCTCGATCAGGGGCAGAGTACAAGTCGCTTGTACCCGGGCAAAAGAACGATGTCGAGATGGCTGGTGGCCAGTTACTTGGAGATGAGTACAGCGACCATGTTGTCAAGGTCAGATCTCCTCTATTTTGGGAAGAAAAGGTTTGAATTCTTTTCTTATTCAGAATCGCAGTGGCGTTATTCTGCGACAGAGGTAGGTCAATCTTGCTTTCGTAAATTTCGCCCCTGACCAATACAATATCAGTACCCTGCTGAAATCCGACCAGTGGCTGTCGGAGTCAAACCGTGGCTTGCTCTCCGTTCGCGGCGTTATCAACTTCAGAAATATACCCGGCACAAATATCTATGCGTGTGGACAACCAACTGAATCAGCAATAGTTGAAGTAGTGCAGCTGGTCAAGGAACAGTACCCAAATTCCAACAAAGTAGTTTGGGTAACCCTCCGTGAAGAACCTATCGTATACATTAATGGCGCCCCCTACTGTTTGAGGCGGGAACGGTTTACGTTGAGGAACATGAAAGGTTATCAATTTCTGTCTACCTGGACAGTGATCTCACCTCGTACAACGCAGATTATGGAGGCATCTCTGCCTCACGGCTAGAGATACTGGAAGAACGTCTGAAGGACGATGTGCTCGCAGAGCTCAAGGCTTTCGATGGAAGGTATGGAATTCAGTTGCATCAAAGCGAATTATGTTCACGTCTGCGCCGTCGAAGACTTCTACTTCACACAGAAACGCCAGATGGATCCGTGATTCCAATATGGGAAGAAGTGCAACCCGAAGACGTCGCCGTTCTGAAGGACATCATGGCGTCACGGCAGTCGAGCTGCGGTATTGAGGTGCAGTATATGCGTATCCCGATCACTGCGGAGCGTCCACCGGACATGTCGGATATCAGTGAACTCATAGAGTTAGTCGTCCGTTCCGATTTCTTGAACACTCCAATCGTCGTGAACTGCCAACTGGGGCGAGGAAGGAGCACGCTAACTTCAGTGAGACTTAGCTTTGGACTACGTGAATGCAATTAACCCAACTCAGGTCCTGATTCTATTGATCCAGCAATGGTTGAAAGATAGAGGATCGCTGACCCGATCATCTGATACGCTCGTCCGATCACGTTCCCTTTCGACATCTCGTTCGCATGCAGAAGAAGAGCCCGTGAATTGGCGACAGTCCTACCAAGTCGTAAACAGTACGCGACGTTTCTCGTTAATCTCGTATGCATCTAAGGTCCCTTTTAAGATTTCCTCCGTATCGTTCGTCAAGGGCCAGCAGTGAAACATGCTGTCGACGAGGCTGTGGACAGGTGTGGGATAGTTCTAAATCTCCGTGATTCTATAGAAGAAGAGCGGTTGAAAGCGGAACAAGCGACTGACGAGAAGCAGAAGCGCATTTATACGTCAAAAGGTCTGCTGCAAAGGTTCCTAGCACGGTATAGACTGACGGTTCCTCAGCACTGCACAACCTGCGGCGATACTTTGAGCTTGTCATCTTCCAAGCTTATCTGCAGTCGACGGAACCTGACACCTTGCAATCCGTTGAGACTTTCGAGAAATTCATCGAGAACAGGCCAGGTATGGTCATGTTCAGTCATCCAAAATATCTTTCACTGATGAGTTGCCGACAGTCATCAAGACATTCAAAAAAGACCTCCTTGATGGCGGAGAGAAAGCATTGACTCCGTTGGAGCGAATAGATAGTGTTGCCCATCCCGACGAAGTCAAACATATCGTGATCAATCGATCCGGCAGCATCCTTTCGGCTTCCACGATTTTGAAGAGTGATTTCTTCTCGAATCTGCAAAAAATGACTCTCCCAGAGTGCGTTGTTATCACGAGAATGTTCGCGACACTCAACAGCATTTATCAATACAGGCGGATTGATGGATCACCTAACTTCCGTCGTATACCTTTGACCCTTGTGTTGAGCTCATCTGGAAAACCTACACTGACCGATCCTAATGTACTGCTGGAATGCGTCGATGACGGGAAGATGGTTTGTGGAAGGTAAGATCTCACATTCCTACACTTGCCTTCCAGTACGTTAGCTTACCCGAGAAATCCAGCGGAATGCCCACTGTAGAAGGGTACGCCTAAAGTATTGGTCAGGTTCATCCTTGGTCACCTTCGCCTAGGTTACGGAGAGCGCTGGCACGGGTAGATGCCGGTCCCCAGGGAACGAACATGGTGTTTTGGACATCATTAAGAGAGGTCTGATTAAAGCTTCTCCACCTGGCGAACCAATCGCGTACTGACTTGAAAAGGAACCGGTTGTTTATGTCGCTGGTCGGCCACATGTCCTACGCCTAGTCGACAAGCCCTTGGAAAACGTCGAGTATGACACACTCTTTCAGGCCGAAATGGACGTTGACTTGTGTGTGCAGAGCTACTGGAGTCACTACTGCGATGGTGGAGACCATGGAGGAACGTTTCAAGAAAGACGTCCTTCGAGAGCTTCGACAAGGCCATGGTCATATTTTACTTCATGACGAAGTAGAGGAGCGCCCTGGCGTATTCGCGATCATACCCATTTGGGAAACGGTTTCGGAGGAAGATATCATGACCCCACGGGACGTTTTTGATCTTGTGGCGAAGGAAGGTTATAAGGTCTAGTCCTGTTCGACGTGTTCGACGTCGAAGCTGACTTCTTTGAATACTAGATCGATTACGACCGAGTGGCAATTGTAATGTATCTCGTGGCGTGTCTTCGAACTGGCTAACATCGGAATCTAGACTGATGAACAAGCACCACTTCCCGATGCACTGTTTCAACTTTTCAATCGTGTTCGATCTGGACATTCGCAAGCAGGCGATTTCATCTTCAACTGCCAGATGGGGAGGGGTCGCACTACCACTGGCATGGTGACTGCATGCTTGATTTCAACTATCATGAATTGGGTTGGGGAGGAAAGTGTCAAGGTAACTGAGGATATGAGCATGGTAAACTACGATTTGATGGATGGCCCGTCCGAGGAAGAAGCTTATCTGCAAGGTATTGTGTCATTCATCTTTGCAAGCCAATCTCATGGTTAAGCTCATTCGTAGGGGAATACAAGACGATCTTGCATCTCGTTGGCGTGCTCTCACACGGAAAGACTGCAAAACGCCTGACTGACCGGGCAATCGACCTGATGCAAGATGTCCAGAACCTCAGGAAAGCAATCTACGAGTAAGCAGCTCGTTCATCGATGCCACTTTCTGCTGAATTCGAAGGTCTTGATAGTTACAAACTCAAGGTGGAAACATGTGAGAAAGGAAGTGCGAAGCAAGAGAAGCTGATGAATATTGCTGTGAACTATTTGTGAGTCGCTGATAAGAAGTCATGCATGATCAAGCACGTGCTCATGAATTCGTGTAGATACCGCTATGGGACACTCATCGTTTTCTGCAACTATTTGATCGAGATGCGGGAATCAACCGGTAAAGGGGAGGAGCCATTCCCTATTTGGCTCCGGGAGCGGCGTGAAATCGCCAAGTTGTTAGGAAGAAGGTCGCTAGACTAAGGACGGGGATCAGCTCAGTGACGACTCGGAGGATGCCGTGGTGCTGCGGAAAGGGTAAATTGGCAACTTTTGTCATATGTATCCATAGTAGTTTGCATTTCGTTTTGCTGGCATGCGACGCACGCCCTTTGGGGATGTTTGAGGACATATCTTACAGGCACACCTTTATTCGCACGTGACACCATAACACAGCCACTTGTGGTGGTCGGGTTTCCTACATCACCGTGTACAGTTGTTGGCCGTTTCTCTTTCTTCCTCAAAACTTACGGGCACACGCTAACCAACAAGTTCGTCACACCTCCTTGTCGACTAACACAAATACCCTTACCAACATCACGGCGGTGTACTCGACTTAGTAGACAGTACTGTCGCTGCAGATTTTTCGATCACACTCATTCCACATTCCACCACTACCAACGAACTTCTTCAAGATGAAGAGAGCAAAGCGTTCGTTCTTGCTTACTGTCGTAGTTTCTGCTATGGCGTTTCCCATTTTTGCGTCGTCGCACGACCCAAATGGGGAGCGCGCTGCCATCCAAATACGCGCCTTGCTTCAGCCAGCACAATCTAACAGTCCTGCGGAAAGTGTTCCCTCCACCACATCCACGTCGCAAACCTCGACGCCCCCACCTCAGACGACGACATCAACTTCTACATCCACTACAAGTACCTCGGGACCTTCGGTACCCCCGTCACAAGTGACTAGCTCAACGAGCAGTCATTCAAGTGTATCCTCGTCCGTACAGCCTGCGAGTTCTGTGGTGATACCCACCACCACCACTGATGCCGGTGGACAAGTCATCACTACCTTCGTTACAACGACGCCGACAAGCTCAAACGCCCCTCCTTCTCCGACGAATTCCCCGAGCAGCTCCGGCAGTGGCGGTCTCAGCACAGGATCCATCATTGGACTTTCTGTCTCCGGTGGAATTGCAGCACTTGGCATCATTTTGTTCTTCGTTTGGAAATTCACTAGGAAACGGTTCTCTGACTTTGACGACAGTACGTTGCTTATGTAAACCGTTTCATACGAATTGATGGGATTGAACCGTTTCATCCAGACGAAGCCATCAAATGGCCAGAGCTGAACGCGCACAACAACGACGTGCACGCTCTTCCGACGAATTCTACTGGTAGAGCCGGGTTTGGCCCAGAAAATGACTCTGACCTCAACCTCGCACGAGCACCGAGCCCTGCCGGCGCATACGCGAACTCGATCGCAGCGTCGTCCGTCCCTGAAATCTACGGCGCCGGGGATCCTTACGCCGTGCCCCCTCTGCCTCACCTCAACCCCAGCCAACCGTATCGTGACGAACCTGGTGTTTATGGTCAGCCTGCAGGGTACTACGACCCGTATCACGGTCCGGTGCCAAATACATTCACGGACACTGTTTCTGACGCCCATGGTGCAGAATCCATCCCGATGACTCAAATGGCAAGGGGCAGGAGCCCGGGTCCACAGATGGCCTATGACATGCAAGGACGCAGCTCCCCGGCGCCGCAGGTGACCTACGATATGCAGGGTCGTGGCTCTCCAGCGCCGCAGGCGGCGATGGGCTACCCGGGCATGATGGAAGACCGAACGAGGACGCCGATCCCCGCTGCTGCGTTAGCCCAAGGCAGAGCCTCTCCCAGTCCTCAAGCTGGATATGGGTATGGTCCGCGATAGCCGCGGCGCTGTGCCCTGTGGGAGATAGGCTGAGTGGACGTTCACGAGGAGTGGAATAAGTCGTTGGATATCCCCAAGGATTGATACCTGTCTGTGAACTGATGTGTGGCACTCCTTTGGTCGGTCGATCACTCTTGCCCCCTGCCCTTTGGATTCCGTCGATTCGTACATTTTTGACCCAAACAATCCTCGCGCATCTTACTTCTCATCTCTCTCAATTGTATAGATCTTGACAAGGATGCTCTCGGCAGGCTAGCACTACCAACCATCTCCTGCTCTCCAACTTTATATCTCTTCCTTTTTCCCCCTATTTTTCACGCTCGGACATTCGCGCACACGAGTCCTCAGTCACTATACCGTTCGGAAACCAAATCAATATTGCTAATGAAAAAATTATATATATTCAAGAACAGTTGTTGATGTGTGAAGAGAGAGAGAAAATGCAACGAGAAAACGACTAAGGCGAACCAGACAGAAAATCCCATCGCAATGATCCAAGCGAAAATGACAATGACTAGGAACTACTGAAATATATGAAACCAAGGTCCAAATGACGCTGTCCTTGCAGCAAAAATCACATCTCGGCCACCCGTAAACCGACATTGGTAGCTAATGCGGCGAACAGCACCAAGCACAGGATGGTCGGGCCGTACTTGTCGTAGTAAAGTCCCTCGGCGCTGCGCGAGCGAAGGCGGAGCGCACGGTACACGAATATGATGGCCGAGTACGCGATAGAAAGCAGCGCCGCCAGCGTGAACAGCCCCGCGCTGATAAGCCCTCTCACGTCGTCCGCAGGAACGAAATTAAGGAGCGTCGTCGCGATGGAGCTGATGAGCACAGCAAAGTGCAACCATTTCTATTGATCCGATCATGCCGCACGTCAGTACGAAAATCCAAACCGGGTGAATGGGGAGCCAATGACTTGCCAAAAACGTCCGTTCGTTGGCGAAATACACCTTAGGCTCGATCCGAACGGGAACCGCGATCTTCTTGCCAGACGGTGCGATCCAGTCACGAATGAGCAGTCTCTCCTCTCCTGGTATTTCTTCCTCGTTGAGCCCTTCTTCCTCGGACTCCCGAGGTGGTGCTTCGTTATCACCATCATGAGTTCCGTTCAACCGCTCCTTCAGCGCCTTGTCGAATATCGTCGAGGACGCCAAAGGATTGATAGACAGCGAGTGTTCAGGATGTTGCTGTTTAGGGACATGTTCTTCCTGGTGCCGATCCGACGACGGCTCGTGAGCCTCTTCTTCCTCTCCTCCCGTGAATGGGTCTGAACTACTCAATCCCCCGCCGTCGCGCTCCTTGAGGGATATCTCGCGATACGCAATAGCCGCTGCGACGTCCACGGGAGGAAGACCCGTACGTCTGTCTTCATCCCTTGCTGGCATCAAGTCCATGTCTTCGTCATCCTCTCCTTCGGAGACCGGCTCGGCATATGTTTGAGACGGCGTCGTGTCACCCGAAGAACTGCCAACAGAACGTCCCTGGTCCGAGGATGATTTTGAGCATGACGCGATAGGTCGCTGGACCGTCAAGTAACCGGTACTAGGCTTCAGGATGTCAATGTCCACTGCAAGGAGTAGCTCAGTCAGTCATGTACTGTCTTGTGCGTCTTCCTCGCGACCTACTCTGTGGAAGCCAGAATGGAACTAGATCTGTTCGGTGAGGAAGAAGGGTAGAGCACCCATGTATGAATTTACTGCACATAGGTTACATGAGTTGCGAGACGACGCGAACCAGGTCATCGACTGACCTGAACTTCGGAACAGCTTCGACTAGGTGAGACTGGACCAAGTCCGTCACCCACTTGGGAGGCTGTTGGCCAAATTGCGTTTGTAGCTTGACCTCTAGGACGCCATACTTGAACAATTCCTTGTCTTCAACAGGCACCTGGTCGAAAGGATAATCAATGCCAATGTCAGTGCGCCGCCAATTGTCCCCTGAGCGTGCACGCCCATCCCAATTGTCTTCTCTGATCATGGATAGCTCGGTGTCAAGAGAGATCCGCACACGAGCATCACCCGGTAACTGGAACGCGGTTCGATTGTAAAAGGTCCGCACGACTGGAAACGAGCGTCATCAACAAAGGTAAATATGCATACATGTCAGGTACCTCACCAGGAGAGAGCTTGCGAGTCAATATATGATATTGCACTTCGCTGGCCAGCTGAATCATGGAATCAACTTCGCTCTGACTTTTCTTGCCACTGTCGGCCAAGGCTTGAAGCTCAGCATCCATGGTATATTCACCTCGCAAGAATGCGTTCACGAAGTGCTCCTTGATGGCGAAACGGGCTTTGACCGACTTTTCTCCAGTCCAATCCTCGCGATGAGTTTTACGTTCCACGAAGATCTGTCCAACAACATGACACCAGATGTAGAGCGATTTGTATCGCGCCCACTTACAGTTTTAACATTAGTATCCCCATACCACCGTAAACGAATTGCTTCAGCACCCTCGGTCTTTTCGAGCCGACCAAGGTAGAGATCCAGGTCTTCATTGTCAAAGTATATAGATGTTATTGCTATTCAGATTCGTGAGATCAGATGGTGATCATGGAAACACTCTGCTGATTACCTGCATCCTTGTGTTCGAATTCTTTTTCTGCGTTGAAGACTGGAAGCCACGACCAAGATCAGACCCACACAGGCTACGATTGAGAGACAGGGACGAACCGAGCACGGGAAGGTGTCGCAAAATGGCTAGCTTGAGTGGAACAAGATTGTCTTGGTGCACCTGATAATGGGTCAGAGAACGTTTAGGAATAAACAAACCGTGTTACCCAGTATTTCGTCGTCTGTCGAACGAACGCACTCTGGTTGCCACCAGCACTTGAATCGCCGGTGACAGGGTGACCACGCGTGCGGACGAGATTATACAATTTTGAAAGCTTTACGATGAGAGCATCCCAATTATATTTGTAAAATGGGCGTTCTTCAAGGTAATCCTGAATGAATGTAGGTTTGAGTGGCCGACTCGTCAGTTTCTGGGAAAGACGTCAGTATGTTAGCGTGCAACGTCGGGAAGACGTGACTG
The DNA here is from genome assembly GCA_038091455.1 of Leccinum uliginosum. Classification (NCBI taxonomy): domain Eukaryota; kingdom Fungi; phylum Basidiomycota; class Agaricomycetes; order Boletales; family Boletaceae; genus Leccinum; species Leccinum uliginosum. Next base: position 23,589 of record JBBPOM010000053.1, read on the forward strand.
ACGTCATGTTTCTGAGATGTAGTCAGAATCGAAAGAGATTTAGCTCGACGACGAGACCAACCTTTAGGATCTTAAGAAAGCCCGTGATGTTGAGTTTTGTGTAGAGGGCAAGATCGTGAACGTCCGCGACGAGGGTAGCCACTTCGACTTCCAAGTCATGGAACAGGTCCTCGAGGTCATCATACGAGTCGCCACCTTCCTCGAGGTCGTCATCGTCATCGGAACCTTCGTCAGGGCCGTAATCATCAGTACGAGGATGAAGGGACTCTGGATCGCTGGGAGTGATCGGAGATTGTTCAGACGACGTATGAGCATCGTGCTGAGCCACGAGGCGATGGACGTCACGTTCGGCATCACGAATGCGTCGAGAGAGCTCCGAGGTCTTTCGGAGGACAAAACGTGAGTGACGTCGCTCATCCATAGTGACGGGCACAACCCACCTTCTGCTTCTGGAAGTCGTGGACCTTGTCTAGCTCCCTCTTGAGCATAGAGGTGAACTCGCGCTCGTCCATTTCATCCCAACTGTGGGACGTGATGCGAGCCTAGGAGGGTTGAATACGGGGAATGACAAGTGCGGAATGAAACGGCCGATACCTTGAGCTCTCGTTTCAAAAGATTATAGTCGATGTAGAAGGGCCGCCATTCGTCGTAGAGACTCTCCTGAAGTTACGGTTTGATGCTGATTCGGCGTGAGGGTATGTAAGGCACGTACTGTTATCTTCCTTCCGAACTTCATAATCGAAAGAAAAAAGAGTTCAGAAGTTGCCGTGGGAAGTATAGTAGTTAGTAGTATGTACTAATGCACCGACAACAAGAGTCCTACCTCAACCTCCCCAAACCACAGCAACAATATGTCCCCTCCCGCCGCTCAAAGATCCTTCTCCTCGGCACAAGAAGGTTCGTCCTCGATCACCATCTATTCCGCACCGTTTAACACAGACAGGAGTGGCAAAACGTCCATCTTGCAAGTCCTCTTCAAAAACCTGCCATCCAAGCAGACCTTTTACCTCGAGCCTACCATGCGCGTCACGAAGCACCCTTTCGAGTATGTCGTGTGGTTCTTGACGCCCCACCCTTGACTCGTCTCCTCGAGCAGCACGTTGATTCCACTCGAGATCTGGGATTGTCCCGGCAATATCACGGTCGATACCCTAGGGGCTTCTCTCTCCGAGTTCGCCAGCATCATCTTCGTCATCGATATTCGAGTAAGCCCGCCATCAACCCCGACGGTGGAACCAGGCTCATACATCTGCCACAGGATCTATACCAACAGCCCGTAGCCAAGCTCGTGGAGTTCATCGTCGCCGCATGTCACGTCAACCCCAACATAAATTTCGAGGTCTTTGTCCACAAGGCAGAGAAACTGCAAGAAGACGACAAGTATGGTAAGATTTGCCTCCGCCGATCCAACTCGATCAGCGCGGTGACCCCGCCACAGAAAACTTTCGTCAGATCCACGAACGCGTCATGGATCGACTCGTAGACGAATCGCCTGAATACGAACAGGTCCCTCTGAACTTTCACTTGACGTCCGTCTACGATTACTCGCTCCAGGAAGCCTTTTCGCGCGTCATCCACAAACTCATAGACTCGTTGCCTTATCTCGAAAATCTGCTCAACGTCTTTTGCACCGTACGTTCCCCCCTCTTCATGACACATTGTGTCCGGGTCTCAACTTTCGTCTCTCAAGAACACCTCATCACCCAAAGCATTCCTGTTCGACACAACGAGCAAGCTCTACGTTGCGACCGACGCCTCACCTGTCGACCGAGCCACACACAACCTCTGTTGCGACTACCTCCACATGCTCACCTCGTTTGGTCCACTGTACAAGTACGTCGCATCGTCTGCTCAACAACCACGTTGATCCCATCTCCATCCCAGGTCCAACCCGTCACCAGACCCCCTTTCCCCAGCGACAGCGTCGTCGTCCTCGCCCGACCTCTCCGCGCCGAGCACGACTCTCAAAGCTCCATTCTACCCATCCGCGTCGACGTCCCTCTCGCCCTCCCAACCGGTCACGCTCACCTACCATCTCGTCACGCCTCATCTCGCGCTCGTCGCCTCGCTACCCACACCCGTGTTCGAGATGAGGAGGGGCCTCGTAGAGTGGAACGTCGTCTGGTTCAGGCAGGGCGCACGAGAGATTTGGGAGGTCGAGAAGGAGCGGAGCGAGGGAGAGATGGTCTAATGCCCGCACAGTTTCTCATTCATTGGCATCCTGTTCTTGTAAGACCGGACCTCTTTGCACATACGTACTGACGAATATCATGACTTGCAAGACTTGTTGGCTTCGATCTCCAACTCGCTGGAGACAACTGCCGGTTCAGCGCCATGTAGAAGAAAAATAAGTGCATCAGCCGGGAGTCGAACCCGGAGCTAGGCCATGGGAAGACCCAATGTTACCGCTACACCACTAATGCTCTGCGAAGACTTGTGACAGGGGTCGATCATGTGTTAGTGTTCGACCCACATTGTTTTCAGAGGAACGGTCGGTCAATAAACAGCACGAGCAAACTCGCCTGCGGGATGTAAAGACAAGAACTGGACAGAAGATAACAGATTTTCGCGTCGATCTTGGAAGCAGAGCCTCCAACCATACAGGAGGGAGGAATGAAGTACTGCAACTGCCAGACACCGCAGTTTTCCGTTTGGAATTAATGGCACTGTATTGACTACAGTATCATCTAAGTGCGTACCTAACTTTCCTTTCTTGTTTCCAGTGCGCCGCCCATATGGACATCCCAATAGTCTAGCAAGACTACATGAACTCAAATGGTAACAGAAGCACAGTGGAATGACATTCATATTATAGTTGTCGCGAGCAAAGACTCTTCTCACCAGGCCAGAGCGAAGAGGCGACGGTTTCAGTTGAGCACTTACTTACTACTTTCACGGAGCAAACTTTGCTTTCGCCAGGTTTGAGCAACGGGAAGAGACGGGCGACATTAGCTCGAAGCAGTCGCCGGACCTTTTGCCTATCCCGTCAAGCTCACTGACTCAGCTTTCTGATCATCTCTGGCATCGTTCCAACCAACTGCGAGCGATAGCGGACATCGAGGAAGCAATTATATGATATATCTTCCTGAGCAGCGTCCACTAGAAAGGGGTATCCAGATCATCCAGCAGCTTTGCAGGATGTCTCTGGTCGTGACAAGCGGCTTGAGAAAATACAAACCTCAATGAGGCCATCATCCTCGACGTCACCCGCCAAGGCACCCAGGTCGTACCATATCGCTGAACCATATTGCAAACTATCTCTCCTTGATCCTTGCAAGCGCCTTGGAGAAATGACAAACCCCCGAGTGAGGCCATCGTCCTTGCCATGCTTGACCTTTTCCTCATCCCGCCGTTCTAAGAGATCACTCTCACTCAACCAACTTGCAGGCTATCTCTGTATCTGGTTCATTCAGTTGAATGAATCGAAGGACAGAGAAGATATACACTTTTGTGACTGGCTTGCTTATCTCCGTTTCCCTCGAAGATGTCGTCGCATTTGGCCAGGAAGGAGAGAACCTCGCAGATGGCAATTCACTTGACTGGCGTCCCCAAATTCAGGATTCAAATCGTTTACTACATAGTCCGGATTAGCAGAGGTCTCGATGTCGATATACAGTCCACTATCGCCAAAACTCGCAAATTACCCGGCGGCCTCGCCCATTTCCTCCTTCCCAGCACACACATGGGTGAAGAAACTCAAGAAAAAGAACACATCGCGAATTCTGCATCAGCCGGGAGTCGAACCCGGAGCTAGGCCATGGGAAGACCCAATGTTACCGCTACACCACTAATGCGTTGATCCAGGTACAAGTAAGTGACTACATTACTCACTTGCTCTCCACATGCGCCCGCCCTCGTCGACCTCGCAACCTGCACGCCTCACCCGCCCTTGCAATTCCAGAATCCCTCTCCCGCCGTCGCGATGCAGACACCCCGCCATCCCTCGCTCGTTCTCGCCCTCTACACCTTGTGTCGCTTGTACATCCATTGCTGTCGCTCTCCCCACCTTGCCTCCCACACCAACGCCTATGTAATGTGACGTGACAACTCACGCGACGGCAATGATGTGACGATTGACGACGATACGCCGCATGACACGACAACGACGAAGTCATGACTCGCAGTGGTCCTCATGGATACATCATGTACCCATATGTACCACCCACGACAGCTACCTATCCTCGTCAAAACATTCAAAGCTCAAAAGCTCAAACTTAGGTTGCCACGTCTTGACACCGGAGTAATCCCAAGAATGTTTACCACCACACCGGATGGAAATCGAAACAAGTTTCCAGGGCTTATAGAATGGGTAATGCCACAAACGGTGACCCCATCGATCACGGTTTCATGTCAAGACAAGCCCTCTGAACCCGAACCCTTTTGACGACTGGAGAAAGCGAGAAATAGCCATACTAATAAGAGACCTTTTGTATGCTTTGTAGTTGGCGGTAGTGACACCCTCACTTCGTCCTCCGAACCCTTGGACCGGTTCCCACAAGATTTTCACTATGCATGAGTCCCCCGCCCCCCTTCGCGTTGTTCCCGCCGGTAGCGCGGACCGATGACGCACGTGCCGTACCCCTAAGATGAACCGATGACGCACGCCGCACCCACCACACCAAATAGTGCAGTTGCGGCCGTGCCTACTTGCCAGTCACGGTGGTACATACGAGGGGGCGTAACATTAGTAGACGTGCAAGTCACGATCGATTCCATGCTTTCCACAATCCCGCTCCCCCTTCCAAGTTCCAACCAGCTGATTGTGTCGATATATCCCCCACCTCTCCCCCCCTCAGCAATTCGACTTTGGTACCCCCAAGCCTTGGACCGCTTGCCAGTGACAACGGACTCGCCGTTTTGGAACTCATCTCGTTCGTCTGCAACGTTTTGATCAATCTCAGACGTGCGCATCACAGTAGTATCGCGCAAAGATCCGAATCGCATCACTAAAGTTGGAAGATGTCGGTGAGCCTCCCGTGATTGGGTAGTAAGTAGTAGCGCCCATCGATCCTCGAGGCTAATCCACGTCTGAAGAATTCTCATCAACGCACCATCCACGTCGCCTTGATCGGCGCAGCTGGCGTCGGAAAGAGCAGCATAGTGAACTTGCTCACAGGCAAGGAAATCGCTCAGGTGAACGACGACAGCGACACGTGCACCATCAAGCCGGCAGAGTACAAGGTCGTCAAAGCGGACACCACGTATCACATCTGGGACACGAGGGGACTCAGGGAAAAGGATCCGCCCGGAAAGGTCTCGTTTGCTCGGGTGTGCAAGATGCTCAGGTTTATCTCCGACGCCGAACGCGAATTGAAGAAGCTCTTGCACGACAGACATCCCGACCTCGTTTTGCTCTGCATTGACGCAAAGAAGATCAGTATCAGGGAACACTGGAGTATCTATGGCGACATTTACGCAGGTTTACACAAAAGGATGAATGTAGCAGTGGTGGTGACGCGGTTGCAGGAAAGGGATTTGCAAGGTCCGTGGAAAGAGACGTGCGAGGGTATGGCCAGGAGTGTATTTGGGGAATTCCCAGGTGCGAGCATGATCGAAGGTGTCCCGGAATTTACGAAGCTGGATGATCAGAATGCAAAGGATTGCAGTGATAGGATTCTGACACTCATTTCCAAGTCTGGTTAGGTAGCATGTTGAGAACGGGTATCCGCGGATTAATTGTCCTTCGTTTACGATCACCGAATCTGCTCGACAAGTTCCTCCATACTTACCGTATCAATGCACATGAGTGTGGCGATACCTCAAATTGCATATTGATACAATTGGCGACGATCTAGTACGGTGCACACGGAGAAAAGTGCCCGTCTCGCCGATAATCAGGAGTGTTGACCTGACCTAGATAGCGAGAAAGTGATGCCGGGTGGTCAAAGACATTGATCATTCCGCCTACTAGCAGTGATCCTAGTAGGGGAGTATGATTCAGAAACGAGATCAGTGTGTCAGAGATCGGAGTAAGCAGGTTTCCCGCCTAACACATGCTTTTGGGGTTGACGCGTTGACGACCTGGCTCGCATACGCAAGCGAACGCCGCTTCCATTCTTTTTTTATCTTTAAACCCAGTCAATTTGACCCCTTTCAGCATCAAATGGCACCAGAAAGATAGAGAACACAAATGTGCATATTAGTGCTTTATCAACTGGTATTGAATACGTCCAATCGAGTCCAACGAAAAAGCTTCGATCGATAATATAAAAGTCCAAACTCCTGACCCGAATGCCGTCGCACGTAGACGTGCGGGTGACGTGACGGCGTAAACTAACCGACATCAGAGGAGGAGCGTCCGTATGGTAGAATGACAAGGTACAGGTCCAACTAAGTACAAAGTAGGAATCGGGTGTGAAAGCGGGTAAACAGGGTCACAGATCAGGCATCCAAAGGGCAGGATCGCCAGCAAACGATGCCCGATCAACTTGATGAAGGGCAGTCGGGAAGGGTTAGGTCCTTGAAGTTTTTGCTAAAAAAAAAAACATGGTTCATCAACCGTCGTAGATACTGGGACATGGTCAGCTTACTTTTCGTCAAACAGACCCCAGTAACCCTGTCAACACCATGTCAGTGGTCGTTATCAATCAGGCAACTAAAAAGTACTCACTTCGACACCACCGAATTGCACAGCCTGGGATAGGATATGAGTACACTGAGCATGATTTGTATGTGTTCAAGTACACACCTGCCACGGCTGGTCTTGGTACTGCGGCAAGATGAGCAAGCGTGCACTTGAGATTATCAACAATAGAACACACCTCAAAGAAAAAGTACTGGGTCCCGTTTTGGGTTGCTACACAGTGAGTTAGTCACACTCGCCATGGAAACTTCAGAAATAGCACTCGCCGTTACAAGCAAAGGTATTTATGAAGTACTGAGAGAAACTGAGTATTGCTGGCCGCATGGACACATTCGAACGTGCGTACCTGCAAGTTACCGACCGAAGCGAGCGAAGGACCATCATTGGGATTGTAGTTGAAAGTGGAGGAATTCTGGCCCAACAAGCGTCAGCACAACGGTGCGATCAACTCCAACAATCGCATACCGTCGGCCAACCAGTCTCGGCGATGTACATGTGAGGACTGTTGGAAAGCAGTTTCGCGGGCTGGACGTTGGTCTCCTGGAAGAATTCCCAGGTCCACCCAGCAGCATCCTGAATGCTCTGGTTTGCAAACCACGGGTGTACGTTGGACATGCCATAGTCCACCGCTTCGAGCACCTTGGTGTTGAAGTAGCTTCCTGCCTCGGCATTACCGACCTGGATGGTTTTGCCCAAGTTCAACGAGGTAATCATGTTGCGGGTGTCCTGGATCCATTCGACAAGCATCGCGGCAGCTGAGACGAAGCTTTAGACGTGGAGCGCATCAGGGTCGCATCATGAAACCTGCCTGTATTTCCGGCAGACCCGTTGGGGTCTGTTTGACCCTGTTGGGTAATGTAACTGTTGCCAAGTCAAGGGACGCAAAGGCCAGAGGGTAGAGAGCACATACTCTAGGATGACTTCGTTGCCGACAGTGATGCCCGAGACATGGGAAGCACCATACTGCTGGAGCGCGGTCTGAATTTCTCCTTTTTGACGCTGATAAGCAGTTCCATTGTCCGTTGCCGAGGGGTAGTTGCCGAGCCACACATTCATGTTGACCTGGGTCTCTTGAATGGCCGCGAGGACGAGGGAAGACTGGTTGCAGTCTGCACCGTAGAGTCGAATGTTGGTCGTAATTTGAGACATGAGCTCGAGGGTCGTGAGTCAAAAAAAGGACAAAATATGACGGGTCAAGTACCTGAATGTCCTCGACTATCGAATCTGTCGACCGTCGATGAGGATACGCATGAGGGAGATGGAAAGGGCTCACCGAGAGTGGCGCCGCAGTCGGGTAGTTGGGAGCCGAGGGGAGTGTATGCGATGCCCCAGAATGACTGCTTCAAGGCAGGGTTCTTCTGGAAGTTGCTGGGGTCATTGGGGTTAGTGCCAGGAGGGGCCTTCCCCGACGATGACAAGGAAGAGCCACTGCCACTGTGCTTCTTGGTGAGGACGACACCAAGTGCGACGCCGACGGCAATGAGGACTGCAACGGTCAACACGGAACCAATGACCTGGGAAATTCGTCATCATCAGATACCGCAAGGGGAGGTGGTGGGTGGACCAACGATGAATTTGGATCGCCTGTTGGACCGTTGGGTCTTCTCGAGCCAGTCGCTATTGCGCGGGGCCTCCAGGTTTGCGTACGTGTTTGAAGTGGGCATGTAGGGGGCTTCTGCGTAGCCAGAGGGCTGCGAGTTTCTAAAGTTTGGGTTGGACAGGATTGGAGGAGAACGAGCGTGTATGCCGGATTGGCTATTGCGGGGCTGCACTGCAGACTAGCAGGAGATGGTGGTGGTTGCGAAGAAAAAGAAGGGACGTCGGTGTCAACGAGCGATACTAATAAATATGTCTTGTAAATTTCTTACGGGGTCATCGTAATAATCCTGCAGCTCTGAGGTGGAGGTCATCGTCGGGCCAGGGGTGTCACGGTAGGTCGGTATTTGGGACATTGGCATATACTCGTCGCCACGCTGCATGGGTGCTGGCTGACGAAGAGGCGTAGTAGGCTGTTACTCACTCCCGCGCTTGTCAAATTCCAAGTATAACATATCTCACACGTCACAAATATACAATGTTGCATCATTCAAAGTATGCTATCAAGAGGAGGCCCACACGGCCAGACTCCGAGCGCTGCATGTCCCCCCTCGACAGTGTGGCTCCGACCCTGGTCGTGGAACTGGTCGTTCCTGTCAGATGTGAACGGTGGCACTCAGGCGCTGATGTTGACCCCTGGGCTGAGTCTCTCTGGAAGAGGTGTGTGTGGCCGCTGCTTTCTCAACAGTCTCGAACGCCGCCGGTCATCGTCGGACCCGCTGCGCTGAGATGGCATTGTTCGACTACGATGAAGTGAGCCCGACATTGCGCTCGAGCTACGTGCAGGCAATTCCACAGCAGGGGAGACGGGCCTCGCGCCCTTGGGTGTTTCCGAGCGCTCACCTGCGTCTGCTACATGTTGTTCGATCGAAGCAAGAGAGTAAAGGATGGCGGAGATTCAAAAGGGAAAGGGTCGGTGTTCAGCGACGCGGAAGTGTAAGGCGCGCGGGCGCAGAGGAGGGTAACCCACCGAGAGGTTCGTGCGTTGTGCGGCGTCGGGTGATGCGTCTCGAGTCCTTTCCGACGCGTTTCCACCCATCTGCTGATGGGCGCTCGTCGTCGGAAGTGAGAAGGACAAGATCGGGATCGTCTGGGTCATGTGGAGAACGGGGATCAGGACGGGCTGGTGGACGCCATGAGGAGGAGGGATCTGGACGAGGGGGAGGCGGTATGTCGAGGAGAAAGGAATCCTGCTGGTCGATGAGAAACTCGAGAACGCTCTGGCTGAGCTGATGTTCTCCGGGGGAAAGTTCGTGATTAGGATGAGAGATGAGGCCGGGACGAAAGATGACGGCGAGATCTAGAGGGGACGTGAGAGAGTGCGAGAGACGAGGATGACCAGGACGAACTGGCAGCTGTCATGAGGTTCTTGTCTGATTTGCGTGCAAAGACGGACAAGAGGTCGAGAACGTAGAGAAGCAGGTATTGATTAGCTCTCGGCATGCGAGCGATGAGATGCCTGTAGGTAGCCACAACCCTGTCGTGGTTGAACGGCTGTCTGGCTACCGGGGTATTAGGGATGCGGACGGGTTGTGAACGGAAATGAATACGAACCAAGGACGTCTCGAAACTGCGAGGAAGAGGTGAGCGGTGTTGAGAAGGAGCGGCGATAACTCACGTCGTGGTACATGTCATGTGGAATGACAGGTTCCTAAGCGAGAAGAAGAGATAGGGGGAAAGCGGGACAGGGTACGGACGGAACTTACGGGCATTTGGGTGAGGTAGCGTCGGAAGACACTGGCGACGTCGTGGGTGGTGTAGCGTTCGGTCTTCCAGTCGAGCGATTTTCCATACTGTTGGGCGGGGTGAGAGGGGCGAGGGAAGGAGAGAAGAGAACGGACTCTTGGGGGAGTCTCAAAGGCGGCTTGGAGGTCACGCATGCGCTTTGCAGAACCATTTACGCGGAAGGTGCCCTCGACCTCGGTTGCTGCAGAATATGAGTAGGTACAAGAGTGACAGAGACTCGACTGACCGTTTTCTTTGAGATAAAGGCCACTGGGGTGGAGTGAGCTTGGTGGAAGCGAAAGAGGAAGAGACTGACCACTTTGCGACTACGACGGGGATGTAACCCCACACGTAGAGCTCTCCGTTTGCATTCGCGGTAGAGATCTGCACGCTGGCGCGTCTGAGAGAGTCCTTGAGGGGTCGACCAAAGACTGGGTGGTGTTCAGACGGTGTCGCTGTGGGTCGGTGAGCTAGAGATATATACAAGATACTTTTGTAACGTACGTTCTGACATTTTCTTTGACTTTTGAGATTGAGTGAACTGAGACCACCACTTGAGCAGGGACGCTCTCGAGGGAGGTGCATTGTTCTCCATCGCAAGAGGGCAAAAAAAGTGAATATGCACAGCCACTTCTCTCCAATGTCACAGCCCCAGCTCATCGCAGACTGTGCAAGCGTAGCACGACGAGCGGACCGTGCGGACTACGACGAGTACGACTTTGTCGTCGTCGGTGGAGGTAGAGTATATGCGTCCCATTCACTTGGCTGGCTTCTCATAAACCGACCACAGGTCCGGCTGGTTGTGTCCTCGCCGCCCGTCTCTCCGAACGCCCTGACCTTCGTGTCCTTTTGATCGAGGCGGGTACAAGGCGCGCATTTGATCTTTTAACGTACAGAGACGGTATAGCTGACTATATGCAGTGGCAAGTCCCTCTGGCAGAGCAGAACACCCTCTGCGTTCTCAAAGCTCTTCCACGGTCCACACGAATACGATCTCTACACCGAACCACAGCAACATGCAGCCAACAAGAAAAGGTTTTGGCCCCGCGGTACGTCCTTTTCTGACCCTTTTCATCCCTTTTCATCGTTTTCTCTCCAGCCCGTCTCCTCGGTGGATGTATGCACACCTCCCCCTTTCGTGTCTACTACTACTGACTCTTTCAAGGCTCTTCCATAAATGCTTCCATGTACTTAGTTGCATTTATCTTTTCTCCTTTCTTTTCTCATACATCTCACCCAGGTACCACTACGGTGCACCCTCCGACTATGACGAGTTCGCTGCCTTGGTCGCCGACGATTCCTGGTCCTGGAACCATATCCAGCAGTACGACCCACACACTCCCCCACATTCTTTCCACGCTCATCTCCCCCACACAGATACTTTCGCAAGTTTGAAACATACGTTCCAGATCCCAGATTTCCACAGGTCGACGCTTCTCTCCACGGCTCTCACGGTCCGGTCACCGTCGGATACAATGCATACTCTTGGGAGGGAACACCCCTATTCGTCGATGCTAGCGTCAACGCAGGCATCCCCTTCAGTCCCGACTTCAACACCTCGGAAGGAACGCTTGGCACTAACAAGGTGAGCCTCTTAAACAGCCCAGTCCTCATCGCCCGCCCCTCATTGGTTTCCTCATAGGTCAGTAAGTACCCCCCCGTCCATCTTGGACTACCTCCTCCTTCACGTCCTTCCTAGTGACCTACATCGACAAAAACGGTCAACGCGTGTCTGCCGAATCAGCCTATCTCACACCCGACGTTCTCGCCAGACCCAATCTCACCGTCCTTATCCAAGCCCGCGTCACAAGGATTCTCTTTGATTCTTCCTCGGGCACCCCGCGTGCGTTCGCCGTCGACTTTGCCAACGCACAGGAACGCGATACCATATTCCGTGCTAGGGCACGCAAAGAAGTCATCGTCTGGTCTGTCCCTCCGTCCCCTTGAGACATCCCATCTCTCAGTCTTTCCATCAGCGGTGGCGCAGTCCATACCCCACAGATCCTCATGCTTTCCGGCGTCGGCCCTGCATCACTCCTCAACAAACACGGCATTCCCGTCATCGTCGATTCCCCAGGCGTAGGTGCCAATCTCAGCGACCACCCTGCGTTCCACCTGCGCATCGGAGACAAGCAGCACGTCTCAATGAACTACTCGGTGCCGTACGACTTGACCAGCACGTTCAAGCTCTTGACAGCGTTGGCGCAATACCTGATCTTTGGAACGGGTCCTCTCAACAGCAACGTCCGTTCCACCTCCCTTGCCCTCTCCCTCGCTAATCTCCAATCTAGGTCGGCGAAGCAGCCACCTTCTTCCGAACGGACGATCCAATTCTGTTCCCTCGGGCGGAATACAAGAATGACATCGAGGACAGCACGTCTGGCCCTAACGCACCCGACATCGAGGTCATCGTCATCCCAGCGGTGCCAGCAAGGAGTCACGCGGCTACGTTGCACCCCGGATTGCAAGCGTTCTCCTTGGTGACTACGCTCTTGCGGCAAGTGCCTTTTTTTTCGCTCGAATTCCCCATGGCTGATCTTGTTCCTCAGCCCGACGAGCGTCGGTAGCATTCAAATCAAGTCTGCAGACCCCTGGGACGCCCCCCTCATCGATCCAAAGTCAGTCTCTTTGTGGCCCCCCCGTTTTCCCTTCATCGCTCACACATGCCCAGCTACCTCGCAACCCAACACGACATCGACGCCATCGTCCGCGGCGTCCGCGGAGCGTACAAGATCGCGCACACGGCGCCCATGACGGACATCGCCGACGTCGGCTCCACCAACCCGCTTCTCGACCACCACATTGACAAGCTGAGCGACCAAGAACTCGCAGAGATTGTCAGGGACAGGATCGAGACCCTCTATCATCCGGTTGGAACGTGCGCGATGGGCAAGGCGGACGACCCCCAGGCGGTGTTGGATTCGGAGCTGAGAGTGCGGGGCGTGGTCGGTCTCAGAGTGTGCGACGCGTCGGTGTATCCCAAATTGGTGTCGGGTCATACGGTAAGTTGTTTTTATGGTGGTGGACGACGGCGATTGACCAACGTGAAATAGACTGCGCCCGTCCTCGCTGCCGCTGAAAAACTAGCGGATGTCATCAAGGCGGAATATACTCCCACCGCCTGAACAGCATTCTTGCTTTGTACATATATATATAGAAGGGGTGTCTTGGACGTATACAAGTACGGGTATACCAGTGCCAATACGAACCATTATGTTGTCTTGTGCAAAAACGGCCAGACGGCCTCGTTCCTTGGTGTGCTGGTCACGCCGAGTACGGCGTACTGCCCTCCCATGCCAAGCGGATCCACGAGTCGATTGACGCTCTCCGCGATCGCGGTCCGCCTCTCCTCGGTCGTGGCCGCCTTGATGAGCTTATCCGCGCGCAGCTGAACACCCACTTCGTTGAGGAACGTGCCCTGCGAGAGCGTCCCATGTGGCGTGACTAGTCCAACGGTCAGTCGCGCGAGAAGCAAAAAAAGAGAGAGAGAGAGAAACTGACCGAGACCGCGATCGGAAAATACCTCTTTTAGCAATGCAAAGTCGACGTTGGCGGTCACGTCGCATTCGCCCGGACGATGAAACAGATCGACGATCTCGTGTCGTCGAAAGGCCTAGTAGCACGCGCAAGGGAAGCAAAAAAAAAAGAAAAGCGACGACGAAGCAAGAAAACGAGACACGCACGCGCAACGAGTTTCCAAAGACTTTTTCGGCGCCGTAGTCGACGACGAGGGCACACCCGCCTCCGCCCTTGTCTGCTGAGAAAGTGGGAGGGGCGAGCAGCTCGGCCATGCGTTGGGCGACGGTGACGGACGCAGCCGAGACTTCGATGCGCGCGCCGATGGGGAGGGTGGAGAAGCGTGGAGAGGTGTTACCGAGGAGGGTTGCGGTCGCGGTGGGCGCAGGGGAGAGGACGCGGGTCCAACGTGGCGAGAGGGGTTGGAGGGGTACGGGGCTGGGTGGGGGTGGTGCGACGGCATCGGAGGAAGGACGGGCGTAGCGGATGCTGGGGTCGTTGGCGGGCGCGATGAGGACTTCGTGCCATCCTTGCGCTGTTTTCTGTGTACATGATGAGCTAGAGAGAGAGGGGGGGACGAGAAACGGAGAACGGACGGACCTCGATAACGTGCACGGGGAGCGCGTCGAAAAACTCGTGCGCGACGAGCATGGTGAAACGGTCGTCGCGCTTGTCGACGTGGTCGAGGGCGTCGTGCCACTGGACGTCGACGCGCCGCCGGCCCTGAGTGCGTTCGAGCGCGTTGTGGAGGGTGGTGCGTTGGAGGTCGCGCATGGCGGGACTGGTCTCGACGAGGTGTACACTGTCGAGTTTTTCGCGCACGGCGGGGAGCTGGTGGACGACCCGGAGGACGTCGTCCATGAGCGTACCGCGTCCTGGACCGAGCTCGACGATACGGAATGGTTTCGAGCCCGCCGCGGTCCAGCGACCGAGCATCCAGAGTGCCAGGACCTCTCCGAATACTTGGCTGATCTCTGGGCTGGTGACAAAGTCGCCGCGAGGGCCAAAGACGGGGTTGGACGGGTTCATGTAGTATCCATGGACGGGGTGGGAGAGGCAAAGTTGCATGTACGTCGCAAACGAGAGCGGGCCTGTGGACTTGTTCTGAGATTCAGAAACGAGTCATAGCAAAAGAGAATAATCTCAGACCTTGACCGAGTCGAACATGAGTTTTTCGATGCCATGACTCGAACAACTCGAAAGGAATCGGGTCAGTCTCATCCTGAGTCACTTCCGGTTATAGCCTCACTTCGGTCCCTTACCATAAATAAGATCTAATCACACACACACAAGCCATCAACATCTCCTCCTCCCCCATCATGGCCACACGTATGTACATTTTTGATATCCCCAACTCACCGCTGTGACAACCCATCCAGGCGTCCAATTCGAAAACAGCAGCGATGTTGGCGTCTTTGCCAAGCTCACCAACAGCTACTGCCTCGCTGCCATGCACACATCCACCAACTTTTACTCTGCATTCGAAGCAGAGCTCTCAGACGTCATACCCATCGTGCACACCACCATCGGAGGCACCCGCATCATCGGTCGCATGACCGCAGGTAAAGCCACCTATTACACCGCTGCCTGGACCCCCTTGTACTAAACACGATCCACAGGAAACAGACACGGTCTGCTCGTCCCATCGACGACCACCGACCAGGAACTCCAACATCTCCGCAATTCCATCCCTGATTCGGTCGGCATCCAGCGCGTCGAGGAACGTCTCTCCGCACTCGGCAACGTCATCGCTTGCAACGACTACGTCGCCCTCGTGCACCCAGATCTCGATCGTGAGACCGAAGAGATCATCGCAGACGTCCTCAAAGTCGAGGTGTTCCGCCAGACCATCGCCGATAACGTCCTCGTCGGAAGCTACTGCGCCATAACCAATCAGGGCGGTCTCGTGCACCCCAAGACGAGCATACAAGACCAAAACGAGCTCAGCAGCTTGCTTCAGGTACCCTTGGTGGTACGTTCCTTCCATCGGCCCACCGATCGCGCGCGCGTCTGATCATCGGTCAAGGCTGGTACCGTCAACCGTGGATCGGACGTCATCGGCGCTGGCCTCGTCGTCAACGACTGGTGTGCCTTTACCGGCCTCGACACGACAGCGACAGAGATCAGCGTCATCGAAGCTGCCTTTAGTACGTCCCCGTGCCTGCCAACGTCTTTGTCTCTCGCTGACCCGTACCTACCTCCAGAACTACAAGGACAAACGTCGTCTGCAGTCATTGGCGAGATGCGCGATGCCCTGATAGACAATTGGGCATAGTATGTCGTGCGTCGACCTTTCTTGTACCTCACAGGGTTTGTATCTATCGCATCACGCTCTTCTTGCACGCAATCTTTGTACACCCTATACGCATCACGTCGTCGGAATAATAGATAGTGTTCAAAAGGGACTCGGATCCTGATTGTCATAACAAACTATACCCATGCAAGCATGCATGTATACGGGCCCGTAGTACCAGCAGGCCTATCAGTGAACATGAAATTCAGACAAAACCTTTGGAAGAACTCATATAAGATAATGATACTTAGGAACAATCCATGCATGGAAAAGCATCACCACCACGAGTGATTTGAATGTACCAAGAATTTTTATTTTACAAACACGACATACTAAGCAAGTAATTGATATCATATCTAATCCGAGTCACTCAGACATTCCTGATCCATGTCAAGTATCTTCTGGCAGCACTCGAAGCAATACTTGGACACTGACAGCGGCCCATCATATCGACTCCAATACCTCATGCAATTCTCACAAAAATAGCGGTCGCAGTCCCAACACAAACCACCTTCGCAATCCGTCTGGTCGCATCCAGCGCATCTCAGCCCCTCCAGGCACTCCTCACAAACCTTCTTTGAGCAGCAACCGGTGTGACATGCACTCACAAGCTCCACCTCCTGAACCTCTGGTTCGTCCAAGCCCGCAAACGCACTTCGGTCTTCTTCCGCACAGTCGTCGCACAGCGTTGTCCGACCGCACTCGGCGCAGAATTGGATGTACTCGCACTCGCGGACGCAATACGCCCGCTTGCATCGCGGGCACTGCTTGAGATTCGGATAGTTTGGCATCGGAGGCACTTTGCAGTTGTCGCAGATCCAAACATCTTCGCATGCGCACGAGATTCCACCCCCAGGGGAGCATGATTGGCAGATTCTTAGACTTTTAACTCTTCCTTCTCTCGACCAACATCCCTCATTGGCGCATTCTGACACGGCTTGACCCAAATCACAGTAAGAACACACGATAGGCTTGGGTGGGTGCTCACGAACACTGGTATAGTAGTTCGCAATCTTTTTGGGTTGTCCCAGGCACCACGTCAGCTCTTGATTACAGAACCAGAGATTGCATTCGGGACATTGACCGAAACTCGGAGGCGGCTTGGCCCGTGCGTTCTGTAAGCAAGGCAGACAGGCGGCCTTATAGGTATCGCGGGAGCATGATTGGAAAGGAATGAGCTTGGATACGGGACAATCCCAACTCAAGCAAATGACGGCGTAACACGAGGTGCATAGCGTCGTTAACACCTCGCATGACGGACATGACTTCTCGAAGAAAGGGGAATCGGCGCAGACTTGTGACTGGGCGGAGGAAATACCATTCGATTCGAGACATCTCAAAAATTCCTGACAGATTCGTTAGGTCCGTCACTGGCGGTGACACAAAAGAAAAAGAAACACGACCTCACCTGCCAAACGGGGTGAGCAACATCGTTTGCGCGTGATTTCCATATATTCCGCAAATTCTTCAATGACGCCTGTAGATAAAGCTTGGTCTCTTGTCGAGCACGCTCGATCTGCTGCATCTCCATGGAAAGACTGGGTCGGCCTTCACATTGCACGGTCTCTGTTTGCAAGTCGACAACCACTCGCTGGATTTGCACCGCAGGCACATCCTGGTACAAAACCACCTTGATTGGTACTTCCACTTTGTCTTCCACAGAGTATAGTATCCTTGCCTGGCGATTCTTGGTGCAGATGCCTGAAGGAGCGTTGCTTGGGTCATGGCCAGCTTGCTGATGGGCGAGGGCGAAGGCATGGTCAACAAGTTCGGCCAAGCACGGAAGTGCACGCTCAGTGTGGGCGGGAATATTAGCAATGACCGCACGCAAGAATGATTCAGACATGGTGGTGGTGTTAAACATTTACGCTCTGCCTGGCGGCGACTGAATTTGAGCAACTCCGTGAAACTACTAATTCCCTAATCCGAACATGGAGTTTTCCAACTTGAAACTTCAAGTTAAAGACTTTACTTATGTCGTTCAATGAATTGTGTAAAACTGATCGCTTATACACGCCTAACAGATCATGTGGGTTAAAATGATACATGGTATTGAATGTTGCTGACTTTGGCATCTGTGTAGGGATTCTGCCAGCAGGTCTCCATGGACGATGTTCGTGTTAATGGTAACAAAGTTTCTGACTCGAAGAATGTACCTGTTATATTCGACACTGGTGCAAACCACATCTACGGATATCGGAACCAGGTTTCAGAATTGTACCGGGGCCATGGCGGTACCGTCGATAAAGATGATGGCTATGGTTTCTATGACCGTAAGTTCTGCTTGTGTTCGGTACCATGTTCTTATCGACAGCCTGCAGTACCGTGCGACTCTTTCCCAACAGTCACTGAGCCTGACCTTCAGTGGCAAAACGTTGTCTTCCGCGTTTTAAGAAGCATCTGCTTCCGTTATCTACCCGATTTTCCTATAACGGCTCGAGGCTATTAAATATCGCGAACGTTCCCGGTTGTATGATGGGAGAGTTCACGGAAAAAGATCGAAGAGGTTGACCGCCGCCCTTCGAGAGCCGTTAAGTAAATGAAATTCGTCTGCATGTCTTTTCCTTCTTGATTTGTTTTCCGATACTTATTCATACGAAGGCGTCACCCCAGTTCCGTTTTGCACCGCATTCTTGTTTCCCGCTTAGATGCAATGCCATCATCATCCAATCGTCAAAACAGTCTGACATATGCATCATCTGGTTTGTTCATCGCTGATGGCGGCCGTCACAGTCAATACTGATATTGTCGGCTTTCGGCTGGCTTCTCGTTATTAAGGTCCCTTGGCGGAAGTTTCACTGCCAGTCCTTTCCACTCTTCTACTACAATGCGATTCATCAGTACGATGACCATTTTTGCACTCGCCAGCAGGCTGGTTACTCTGGTCACTGCGAAACCTGTACCAAATTGGAAGTCGGGTGGCATGGTCATACCGCTCACCAAACACCCTCAATTGCTGAAGTCCGAGTCCAACAAAAGCATCGATCTCCGAGATGCAATCAGCTCTCATGGTAGATCGCTTGAGGAGTACGTGGAATGAACCGTCACATCTCCACTGCTCACGCTTATTATAGGAAGATCCTTACTGGGCTGGACAATTACGAGATGAACACAGGGACGGTGCATCCTTTCGCTCAGGCTATAAAACAGAGCCCGAGCGAGTCCGGACTCAGAGAGCGTGGCGTTGGCGTCCCGCTGACAAGATATCATGATCAAATTTGGATGGCCGAGATTTCGATTGGCACTCCTCTCAAGGCCTTGAAGGGTGAATTTTCATTGTAACATTCTGATGTATGTTAACCCTGACCTACGTCACAAGTTTTCCTCGACACTGGTTCAGCGTGGGTATTTTCTTTCAGCTCATGAAGCTGTCTTTGTTGAAGTCAGCGCAGCGATATGTGGGTGCTGGAGACTGGCTGTTGGGGGATTACCGGAATTCGCGACCTCTGGGATCCCCATTCATCCGAATCTGCTAAGATCGAGGGTCTGCCATTTCAATTAAAATATTCAGATGGAACAACCGTCAGAGGTAATCGATATACTGATAGTGTGACCATTGCTGGATTCACTGTATGTGTTTTGTATCTCTTATGAGCACGACCATTCAATTCTGACGCCAAGCTAGGCAGACTCACAGACCTTTGGTTCTGCAGTATGGTATGAATCTTACTATCAATATGGTGCAGACGGTTTATTAGGATTGGCCTACCCTTCCGTCTCGAGATTTCAGGCGGATCCGCTGCTTACATCGCTTGTTGAACAAAAGAAGCTAAGCCATCCGACAATCTCATTGAAACTCTCTTCTTCTGAGGCGGAGATGTACGTCGGTGGAGTAAACAGTATGCTGTACAGTGGTGACATCACTTATACACGCATAACAGATCATGTGAGTTAACATGATAGATAGGGAGTGAATGTGCCTGACTTTGGCATCTGTGTAGGGATTCTGGCAGGTGTCAATGGACGATGTTCGTGTTAATGGAAATAAAATCCTCGAGAATGTACCTGTTATCTTCGACACTGGTGCAAACCACATCTACGGAAATTGGAACCAAGTTTCAGAATTGTACCGGGGCCACGGCGGTACCCTCGATGAAATTGAAGGCTATGGTTTCTATGACCGTAAGTCCTGCTTGCGTCCGGTACCATGTTCTTATCGACAGCCTGCAGTACCGTGCGACTCTTTCCCAACAGTGAGCCTTACCTTTGGCAGCAAAACATACGAAATCTCCCCCGAAGCTCTCAAAGTTGTTGAAGTAAATGAGGAGGATATTGTCAAATGTTTCGGTGCCATCATCGCCCGGCGCTCGTCTTTACGTGAGATTTCATAGCTCATCTCTTCCTAAACACCCATTTCAGTGCGGCGCTAGATGGACTCGTTCTGACTATATGGCCTAGCATTTTGGAGCATTGGGCTCCCTTTCCTGCAAGGCGTATACAGCGTGTTCGATTACGGTGCTTCACAGGTCGGGTTTGCGGACCTGGCTTGAATTAAAGTTGTGAACGCACTCGGTACAAGTCAGGCATGTTTATGAATTTCGTCTATTTAAGTAAGAGAGCTGTAGCGCAACTCTCTGAAAGCTTAGTACTACTAGTGGTTCGGGAATCGGGACAGCCTGGTCGTCGAGTTCCTGGACAGGTCCGAGTCGATGGCAGCGACTCGGACATTGTCGTTGTGCTTTGTCGTCCAACCAGTGACCGCTCGTATTTGTGCTTCAAATTCCCCCTTCCCCCTTCCCCCTTCGGTGATCCAGTACCTGCTTTACTCATCGGTTACCTTTGCTGGACTTACATCATATGTCTTTCGCCTTGATTTGTATTTTTCCAATGCAAATTGGTGCATTAAAATTTATGTGAATTACAAGCGCGCTGAGGCCTGTCAATGCGGACGTCAAGTATGGCACGGTCGAGCCTGAGACTCGGAGTCATGCCTTGGCAACCGAGAAGAAATGGTGCGCCGAGCACCACCGTGCAGCAGGAATCACGGTCGCGGTGGCGGAAAGAGCATGAGGTCGAGGGGCATCGATCGGAGCGAAAGGGAGCGGAGGACGCTGCGATGGGGCTGTGGCTGCGCCGAGCAAGGATCCTCCCTCCAAGGGTTCCAGTTCGGAAACGTGGAGGTTGACCGTGACGAATCGTAAAGTCTTCCTGTATCTTCCATTAGGTATGGTTGGCGGTGTAACGTGTATGACCATGACACTAGTAGGCAACTGAAACAGAATGAAGATGAGGCTGTATTATCTGTATCTATCTATGATTAGCAGTGTGTGTGTATGACCATAGCACCAGTAGACAGCTGATGAAACAGAATGAGGATGTTTGACGTCTCTCTTTTCGCACCATTTCGTTGGAGTCGGGGACTGGCGCAGGCGTCGCTACGGATAGGACTGTGGCTGCGCCGAGCAGTGCCGTTCCCCCTCTCACCGTCCAGCCACGCCTCCCCCTAGCACAGTTCGGAGCCGGAACGAATGGGAATGCGCTCGTTGAACTTTCAGTTACACGTCTTTCGACGTTTGATGCTCTGCGCGTCCGAATGAAAGGGAAAGGGGACAAACGGTGCACGGAGCAGCACCGTGCAGCGGGGGCCACACAATGGAGCGGCGGAGAGGAAGGTTGGTGCGCTGTGCCGTGCCGTGCCCCCTTGCTGTCCGTCGAGAGTCGAGGAGCAGATCTGGGGTACTAGTACCGGGTAAGGAGTATGAGTGACATTGACCGGTGAGAAGGAGGGCTGCCACCAATGCTCAGCGCCAAGCAGCGCAAAGTGACGCGGATCAGTGCCGAGCCTTCGAGTCGTCATGCGGTCCTTCAGGCCTGGTTTCAGTAACATCATTGCGCGTTTTATGCTCTGCATTCGAAAGGAAACATGTGTCAAATGGGGCGCCGTGCAGTGAGAGTGACGGTCGCGCTGGGGAACGACGGAAAAGGAGCAGTGCATTACATAAATCGAGCCGTACCGTTGCGCCGAGCCGGGCCGCAGTGCTGAATGAACCGCCGGGGCGTAATGCGATGGGTAACACTGAGTCCGCGGAACGTAAAAGGGTGCAGGAAAAAGCCTCGGAACGGGATCACGTCGGGACTGCTGCATAGCATGTCCACCCGAATTCCGCTGGTGAGTTGTGTGGATCAACAGTCTTTATGATGTCACCCACTGGTTCCGTTTTGCTCCGCATTCACTGGTAAGTGGTTTCCTGCTTAGATGTAACACCATCATCATCCAATCGTTAAAACAGTCTGACCTATGCATACTATATCATCTGCTTTGTTCGTTGCTGATGGTGGCCGTCACAGTCGATACTGATGTTGTCGGCTTTCGGCTGGCTTCTCATTATTAAGGTCCATTGGCGGACGTTTCACCGCCAGTCCTTTCCACTCCTCTACTGCAATGCGATTCATTAGTACGATGACCATTTTTGCACTCGCCAGCAGGCTGGTTGCGAAACCTGTACCCAAATGGGAGTCGGGTGGCATGGTCATACCGCTCACCAAACATCCTCAATTGCCGAACTCCAACAAAAGCATTCAAGTTGATCTCCGAGACGCAATCAGCTCTCATGGTAGATCGCTTGAGGGGTATGTGGAATGAACCGTCACATCTCGACTGTTCACGCTTGTTATAGGAAGATCCTTACTGGACTGCACAATTACGAGATGAACACAGGGACGGTGCATCCTTTCGCTCAGGCTGTGAAACGGAGCCTGAGCGGACTCAGAGAGCGTGGCGTTGGCGTCCCGCTGACAAAATATCCTGATCAAACTTGGATGGCCGAGATTTCGATTGGCACTTCTCTCAAGACCTGGAAGGGTAAGTTTTCATTGTATCATTCTGAGATATGTTAACCATGATCTACGTCACAAGTTTTCCTCGACACTGGTTCAGCGTAGGTATTTTCTTTCATCTCATGAAGCTGTCTTTGTTGAAGTCAGCGCAGCGATATGTGGGTGCTGGAGACTGGCTGTCAGGGGATTACCGGAATTCGCGACCTCTGGGACCCCCATTCATCCAGATCTGCTAAGATCGAGGGTCTGCCATTTCAGTTAGCATATGCAGATGGAACGACCGTCGGACTTGATCGATATACTGATAGTGTGACCATTGCTGGATTCACTGTATGTTTTGTATCTCTTATGACTGGGATTACGACCATTCAGTACTGACGCCAAACTAGGCAGACTCACAGACCTTTGGTTCTGTAGTATGGTATGATTCCTACCATCAATATGGCGCAGACGGTTTATTAGGATTGGCCTACCCTTCCGTCTCGAGCTTTCAGGCGGATCCACTGCTTACATCGCTTGTTGTACAAAAGAAGCTAAGCCATCCGACAGTCTCATTGAAACTCTCTTCTTCCGGGGCGGAGATGTACGTCGGTGGAGCAAACAGTATGCTGTACAGTGGTGATATCACTTATACACGCGTAACAAATCATGTGAGCTAACATGATAGATGAGGAGTGAATATTTCTGACTTTGGCATCTGTGTAGGGATTCTGGGAGGTGTCCATGGACGATGTTCGTGTTAATGGAAATAAAGTCCTCGAGAATGTACCTGTTATCTTCGACACTGGTGCAAACCACATCTACGGAGATTGGAACCAAGTTTCAGAATTGTACCGGGGCCATGGCGGTACCCTCGATGAAGATGATGGCTATGGTTTCTATGACCGTAAGTCCTGCTTGCGTCCGGTACCATGTTCTTATCGACAGCCTGCAGTACCGTGCGACTCTTTCCCAACAGTGAGCCTTACCTTCGGCGGCAAAACATACGAAATCTCCCCCGAAGCTCTCAAAGTTGTCGAAGTAGACGAGGAAGGTATTGTCAACTGTTTCGGTGCCATCGTCGCCTGGCGCTCGTCTTTACGTGAGATTTCATAGCTTATCGCTTCCTAAACGCCCATTTCAGCTAGATGGACTCGTGCTGACTATATGGCCTAGCATTTTGGAGCATTGGACTCCCTTTCCTGCAAGGCGTATACAGCGTGTTCGATTATGGTGCTTCACAGGTCGGGTTTGCGGACCTAGCTTGAATTAAAGTTGTGAATGTACTCGGTATAGTATGTTTATGAATCGAATTGTAATATTAGGATGTATATGTGACAGTGTACGTCGGAACTTACGGAAAACATCATTGTGGTGGCACATCTGCTCCTCAAATTGTTCAAAGGGACCCAGTCCTTCCAACCCTCACCTGTTCTTCATCTTCTGGCCAGGGATGGTGAGGAGATGCCAGTGTAGTATTTCGTCTAGCGGCTAGCATACACCTCACCCAGCTTTCGTGTATTTTCGGTGCATTGTCACGTTTTCTGTGCATAATTCATTCACAACTCCATATAGTAGATCAATGTTCTGTCCATCATTATAAGTTTTGTGTCCAAGTGAGTCGTTTCTTCAATAATCCACTCAGTTGCTTGATCTAATATTAGATCAATTTACTTTCTGCATTATAATGCGATACCCTCCGAGTCAGTACTACCACACTCGCCTATAGTATGAGGTCCTCTACCCACTTCTTCGAGATATTTTACTAAATTTCACCGGACAGGACCCACAGAACGGGCTCCAGATGGCGTACGATATGATCACCTTGATATTTCAATCTTCAAAAAAAAATATGGGCCTTCCCGCACGCTCTAATAGCACATGTACCCAACTTCGGTTGACAGATCGGCAGCAAGGCCAAAGATTCGGCACTGCCTCGCAGTCATCGCAGATCCAATTATATGCCCACCCAAGTGAGAAGCCCCATAATCCGCAGGAATGGGGAAATCGAGACAGGGCGTAACGAATGGGTAGTAAGTACCTCAGGCGATTAGATTCGAGCCCTCAGGTCTGATCAGACTGGCATGTCCACAGGACAATCCGCAAGACTCGAAGCTATCGCACGAACAATTCGAACACCATGTATATCAAGCAGAATGTATTCTACAAAGCGAACGTGTATGTGTATACAACAACAGCGGCAGAGATGTTTTGCGTCACCTTTTCGCCGAACGGCGAGAAGTTCATCGCATGATTCGCATCTGTCAGTTCGTATATTTGTAACATGCCTGAGGTGCCAACCCAGCGGGGATGGACGGCGGTGCGGTACAGTTGACGTGGATGGACCTACTGATAAATTTGAAGTCCTTTTCCCCTGCGAGTCTGGGCTGCAGAACCGATCATCCTCCTCCTTTACTTTTCCCTCCATTTCCTTTGTCGCTGATCATATACATACGAGTACGTGTTTTTTGCTTCATACCAAACTGACTGACATGGGCGTGTCGTCGATTTTAATCGATTACGTAGTGACTCCGAGTTACTGATACTCATCGACAACAGTGCGGCACCGGTTCTCCTCTGGACTATAATCGATGTACCACATCCGCCCGTGCACCCCGTCCATCGCGTACTCGTCGTCCATTATCGCGTGCGTCACCCCCCACCCTGCCGACGCGTCCACGGTGAATTTGTATGCGACTGTCCCTCTACCGTTTTCCTTCGACAACGAGACATGACATATCCCCCTCACGATTCCGTTAGGCGACACGCCAAAGACGTTCCCCCTCCACGACCTGTGCACTGTGAACAGCTGACGCGAGGGCGAGAAAACGACGTCGATCGGGAGCACACGCCGCTTGGCGCTGCCAGTGCGCTGGACAGATCCGGGTGCTTGTTGTCTTCCTTGTCTGTATCGTCTCTCTTGTCCTCCTCAGCAAGCAGCACGTAGTCCGTATACGCGAAATACACGTCCCCGTCCCCGTCCTCGTCTCCGCTGCTCGCACCAGTGGCAACCGAATGCATGAACCTCAGGGTGATAGTGTAATCAATGTAATAACACCTGTATCTAGCATCTAGATAGTGTTGAAAAGGGACTGTCATAGCAAACCCCGACTCCTTGCGATGCCCTTCCAGCTGTCCAGGATGTACGACCCATAGAGCGACGCCTCTCGCAGTCCCTGCTCCACTGCCCCCGATTTCTCGAGGAGGTCGTCCAGAAATGCCGTTGCCGTACCGGGCGACGTGAGTTGGTGTAGTTCGGCGGCGAGGTATATGCCGGACACAGTCGCGCGGCGGGCATACCACGTCATCTGGTGTGTCGAGACGCGTCAACAGCCACTAGCACACGAAAGGAGGGACTCGCCCGCTCACCTCTTTAGCATGGGGTTCAGCGATCCAGCACGCCTGGTCTGCGACGCGCGCGGCGTGCGCGAGGACGGGGGAGGGTTCGAGGGGTAAAGCAGCGAACGACGTCGCGAGGAGTGCGAATGCCTGCCGTGCAGGGTGAGTGCAAGGAACGAGGGTGGTATGAGTGGGACGTACCTCGGGGAGATGCCCGAGCACTGGTTCGTTCATCTGCATCCGGGCGTGCAACACGTCGCGCATGCTCGGTGTCGACGCATCTCCGCCTGCATTTCCATCCCATCTCATCCGACACCGCGCGTCGTCCAACCATGCATGGATGAGCGTCCGCCGTGCGTCGTCGCCGCGTCCAAACAGCGCTGTCACTGCCAAGTCTGGGAGCGGCTCCGCGTGTGGTTGGGCCAGATCCAGCGCTGCGCGCGACAGGGCTGTCCGTGTAAATCCATGTGTCTTGACGAGCGGTAGTGCGAGCTGTAACAAGACTTTTCTCGAGGTTGTCATTGAGTCCGAATTAGGAATCGCGTGACTCGACTACTCCCACTCTTGCCAACCATGCCGCCGCCCGTAAGGAAGTGGGAGGGCGAAGACGAGGATGACTCTACACCCGCCGTAAGTCGCGCCCACATCGCACGATCGACCTCTTGAATCGCACACGCGCTGCAGAGCGACTGGGACGAATCGTCCGATGAAGAAGAAGAAACAAAGCCCGCTCCACCAGTCGCTCCCCCAAAGAAAAAGGGCACCCTCAAAGCCAAGTTGGCTGAAAAGGAAGCAGCCAAGGCGGCCCGCGCAGCTGAAGGCGACGACGACGATATCGAGTACGACGAAGACGCCGTTCTCGATCCGCGCGAAAAGGCTCGTCGAGAGAAGGAGAGGGAAATATCGGCCGATCTCGAGAACGCAGCAAGCTTGTTCGGAGATACCAAGTTGGATGGTGAGTCGTCTGAACCCTCGGTCACGTTTGGGATACGATCGCCAAGATCCGCGTACAGAATCGTCCTCGAAAGACCTCGGTGTGCTCCTTTCCGCGAATCCCCGCACCAAGGAAGAGTTCCAGGCATTGTCCGCTCAGATCATCGAAATCGTCATCAAGCGACATCAGGACAAGCCTCTTTATCCATTGTTCGTCGAACACCACGTACGGCAATTGGCCGAACCGCTCAGGGACGTCGAGGTTCGCAAAGCAGCGAGCGGCCTGACTACGCTCGCAAACGAGAAGCAGAAGGAGCAGCGAGACAAGGCGAGCGGGAAGAAGAAACCAAAGTCGACGGCCAAGCCGATCTTAGGCGCAGCCAAAGTGTCTAACAGGTACGCGCACGCCTCCCTTTGTTTTTGTCTAGGCCAGTCTCTCACAAACCACTAGAATTGACACCGAGGCCTACGACGAGGCATTAGATGACTTTGGAAACGGAGGCGATGATTTCATGTAGAACCAGATTTTGTTGCTATAGTACGTGTTTGAACATTACATTTCGATTTTTGATGGAACACGAGAAGTGCATGGACTACGTCTCGGCTCCGGGCCATCGCTGACGATCATACTTGCCCGCGCCACTACTATGCAGTTTTCGTGGACTGACGTTCGCATCCACGTATCAAATCCGCTTGCTTTCGATCCCACTGCAGCGATCGCAAGGGGGGATTGTCCAGTGAGAACTTCACAACCAACCAAACACTCTACATTGTTCGCGTGAGATGACGTTTGAGATCCACCGGTGCGATCATTTTCATGGCATCTCACTTGGTTGGCGCCGTCATAGCCTCCCCCTGTTTACTTGACTTCCAAGATGCCTCTTCTAAAGATGTTTAGCATGGTCGACCCATATTATACGGGTTTCGAGATCTGTTCAGCAGGTTCAAAGTACAATTGCAAATACACAGCCTAGGCTACAGGCACCCCTGGACCCTGTAAAAAACTCAACTCTCCTCAGGAATATAACCACCTCGTCGACCTTTCCAAACGTAATGGTGCGTAACGACTGACGAATGACAACGAGCAATTAGCATCCGCTCAAAAGGAGACTGACAAGCGCAAAATCTTCGCCGACTTTCGGCGGTAAGGCATCGTGACCATAATATAAAAAGTTTGCGAGTTCAAACTTCGGCTGTCGTGGTTCACGCGTCACAGCCCAACAAACTACGCCTGCAGGGGTTACACAACCGAATATCACCCTTTCGTCGTCGAGAAAGCCGACGGCATGCAAGATAGCATTGTCATACGCGTGCAGATTGTATGAACGAGGCATGGCATGCGGAGGAACACACTCGTTCCGTAGGAGCGTAAAGTCGATACAACCACCAGCCACAACCTTGATCTCGCTGGGAGGGCAAGCGAACGCACACACTGCGCAGAAAACGATCTGATTTGCCTCCCGAGAAACACCTTTTGCCATTTTCTGAGATGGTGCAGGAAAAAGCCGCAGCTCGGAACGGGATCGCGTCGGGACACGCTGTGCAGCGCTTTTGAGTACGGCGTCAGGCAGGTCCTTCTGCAGACACGTCGATTTTTAGCCGCTCCCTTCGCGAGATGATCTCACCATTGACCTTTTCACTAAGGAAGACACAGCGGGATCGCGCGCACTGTCGCTCCCATCACTCACGCTGCTCCGTCCACATCAGGAAGCGCACCAACGGACGTCGGCGATCCTGTTCTTGAAGCCTTTGCAAGTGACGTTCGTGCTCACCCTTCAAGTCGATTTGCAAAACTGCGTCTAACACTCTCTTCTTGCCAGCTGCTGATTCCGACAACTGGACACCTTCACCCGTGTTTATTGCTGCTCGATGGTCAACCGGCCTTCAAAGCTTCAACCTCGACATATCACAGTTTGCTGCTGTTCCGCAGCAGCTCATTCGCTTACGATACTTTTATCCATCAGACACGCCTCGCTTAAGGAACTCACCTACTCCAGACACTGCAAAGTATGTCGTCGTTCACGATGAACTCACTGGTTTCACTCGGGGCAGGTGCGTCATTCGCGTGACTCACATTACTTTCGGGCCTGCGGGGGTGCTTCATTGTCTCTCGATAAGCCACCTCCGACGTCATTGGGACACTTTGATTGGAAGGGTGGCAAGGGGGAAAAGCGAGCAAGGAAAGCTGTGAAGAGAAATGGTAATTCATATTGTCGTATCGATCACGTTCGGTGTGTCGCTTTCGTTTCTGCTGTAGTACCGTTCATATCGTATACGTATGTAGTTTTGCGTAATTGTACAAATTCTGTGATTTTCCATGATGTCACGTTTTGTTTCGACTCTCAGTTCATCCTATACTTTGACGACTTCCGAAGGTTCTGCCTGTTCATCATTATGACCCACCAAGCACGTGACAACTTCCCCCTTGCATCCTTCACTGCCCCGAATTCGTTTTCGAGAGCTCTCGCTCCGCTGACGTCCGTCATGCCGGCTGTCCGTGCCCTCTTCTTTGGAGCATCACTCCGACTACGCTTCTTCCATACCACTGGACAGGGAACGTAGGCTGTCACCTTTTGTGATCCGGGATGCGCCTTGCACTCCTGTGGGTGGCATTGATTTCAATGATTTGTGCAGCGGAGGCAGGTACCCACCTCCACCGTGACCGCCGCTGGTGCTGATGCTTGTGCTTTCGTCACAGCAGCCGCCTCTTGCTCGATACGACGACGCTCTTCTGTGGCCGCCGCCTGCTCCTGCTCCTTCTTTCTCCTCTCTTCAAGTAATCGCTGCCGCTATGAAGATGACGAAGGTGAGCGACGCCAGATGGGTGTGGCGTGCCACCTACCTCGCGTTCCTCTGCTTTCTTTTTCCGTCTTTCCTCTTTGACTCGCTCTACCCGAATCCTCTCTTCCTGTGCTCGGCGAACCTTTTCTGCGAGCTTTGCATCAGCGGTAGTGCTGTCATCATCTGAGTCAGACATGAGGTCGTCGACGTGGACGGTGGTCCAGTTGGTGTTGTTGGACATGATGGTAGTTATAGAAAGCTTTACTCGAGTAACCAGGTTTATTATATACGTTCTCACTTTGCATTGTTGTATGAGTGCCACTGAGTCCACACGCATATGTACAAACAATCTGACTAAGCCATTTCCCAAAGGGCCCCTTGAAGATTCTAGGCCCCCTCACCGATAACCGATATCGATAACCCCTAAAGGATCCAGGAATACTCCATGGCGCGTGTCTTTGCTTTCTGAAAAGTCGGGGACTTGGCGCAAGTGCGCCGCTACGATTACGTAAGCTGTGCCAATCCAATTCGTGGTGATTCAAGTTGGCTGAAATCAAACACGGTATAGACCAGCTGGAGGAAGTTGGTCCCGATCGACCAGAATTCTAGTCGGGTTCGCGGGTCAGCATGGGAAGAGAAAAAGCTAAATAGAAGAATCTCACGAAGTCCCTCGTTCGGAACCACGATTCCGCTAAAGCAACCGTGCGACCTTCCAGCCCGTCCGTTGTTGAGGATGTCGGGAGGCATTCTAAACGGCCTTTTACCAATGGTAAAAGTCACGGTGGGAAAGCGACTACATGGGACTACAGGGAGTCAATGAAAAGTACCAAATTCGATTGAAACTCACAGGTGTAGTAACCAACCCTTTCTATCCCGTATGCCCCACCCCCGCCCGCCTGGTGCACGGCCGAAACCCGATCCACATCACCATAAATGAGGTTGGCACCAGTGTCGATGATGGCGGGTACATCTGTCACAACTATTATGCCATTGACTCGAATGTCGTCTATATTCAGCTGCCAGACAAACTGAAAGGGAAGTCTAAGTATCCATCCATTACCGCCTGGCGTTTGCCCTCACCAGACTTGGTACAGGGATATAAACGAGGGTGCTTTGAATGTAAAGCACTGTGTTCGTTCCACCGAGGAACAGCTCGCCTCCAGAATGGGCGAGCTTGAGTCCAAACACTGGGCGAGGCAGCTTTTGTTCATTGAAGAGTGTGTGAAACAGAGGGCTTTGGCCATGCAATCTTGACTGAGGCGGGAAGGCCAATCCCAATATACCATCTGGAGCAAACTCAGATGCACTCATCCCTGAAGAGCATATTGTCGCTACACCAATGGTCTGCCTGTCTGCCTATTCATCGGTCAGAAGTGATGATGTTCACAAGCAGTAGTAAAACCTACGGTAAAACCAGCAATGGTTACATTGTCCACGTATTGTTGACCACTGACACTCCTACCATCTGCAAATGCGACCGAAAAACCCATATGGAGGTCCAAGTTGGTGATTGGATGGGAGGGATCCGCATAGAGTTCCAAGTTTGTGTTTACACCCCAGAGTTCAGAGTGGCTTCTGCAGTTCTCATCACCGGTTGACGCTGGAATAATGAGATCGCTGGGTCGAATATGACAAGTGAGTAGACGCTATTGACAGAAAACACTTACCTAGTACCAGTGCTCAGCTGGACTGAGGTGGCGACTAGAATGAGTGGGCGTCGGATGAACGGAAAAAAACTTACCAGTGAAGGACTTGGGAGGAGTGCCGATCAAAATGGTCGCATACCATATTCCGGACATGGATTTTGTCAAATCAACGCCAGTCCCAAACCCGTCCCGTTTCACAGGGAAAGGATGCAGCATTCCCATGTTCCTTTCAGAAACATCCATGTCACTTGGCCCATGAATGATCTTGCTACAAACGTGTGAGCAAAAACGATCCCTGAGGACATCACAAATTGATTTTTACCCGTCATGTGATGTAGCATGAAATTCGCGCGCGTCGGTATCAGAGCGTTTCGTAAGTGGTATGGCTATACCATCATGACTTTCCCCCCTATTAGGATCAGGTGTTTTCCAGTGGGCGGCCAAAATGGAAACAGCCACTGTGACGGCAATGATTGTGATAACCTTGCAGAACATTGGGTAAAAACGTGGAGGAGCACAAATGCCATCAAGTACGTGCGCCTGACTTAAATAGATGTCCGAGTCGGGATGGTATCACGTCTAGGAATTAACCGGATCACAATCAAATTGATTCATCTGTATCATCGAAACAGGTATGGGTGAAGAGTTTGAGAAACGTACCTGAACACATATCTAGATTCACAAGCCGGATTCAACCGAGAGAGTCAGCACACTTGATGGTGCATGTCACCATGTTTGCCTGCAGTGCAAGACAGAGCGGGCGATGGTAGTTGGGCGGCGAGTCGGTGGTGCCATCTACACCTTGCTTTCGATCAGTGTAAAAGATTTGCTATGTTAGTGCTTCGTTGCGGAAGCAAGTCAGCTGTCATATTTTCACAGAGTCAGCGAGAACAGGGGGGGGCGTGCTCACGGATTTCTCGGGACGCAGCGACAGAAGATACGTCTCGGGTGAGCATTGTGATTGGTTGTATGGACTTTATCCACGATATAAGTAACATGTCCGTGGATGCGTTTGTATATGAGGAGGATGAGACGAGACTCAATGAGGACGACAATACACATGACGGGACGGATATCAGGAGCAATGGAGACCGCGACGACATGGACGAGGGCGGGAGAGTGCGCACACGAAGGTGGGGCGAAATGGGAAGAGAAACCGAGGGCGCGCCGAAGACGACTGCGGGGGCGACGAGGGTGCGGCGGCCGGTGGCCTGGAGGAGAGTGTCAGTGCATTTGCATGTCTTGCAAGTACTGTATGTTGAGTGTCTTGCAAATCGTCTAATCCATCTTCAAGTTGCATATTCATGTCGTAGCGGCGCGGGCGCTAATCCCCGGCGCGTTTGTACATCATCCATCGTGGGCCATCGAACGACTGAGGCGCAAGTTTCCCAGCAGGCTGCCTGTGGGCGGCATAGGTCAAGCGCTTGGCGTTCAAGCTTGCAAGAACGATTATCAGCCTCGTTCACATGGAGCAAAGGTCGAGAGCTCATCGACATCGATCGCCCGAGAAAAATGGCCATCTCCAGCCATTCGATGAGATTCGATCAGCAAAATGATTTGCAAGTGCAAATAAAAACATTGACTAAGATTCAGGCAGAGGGAGTTCGAGAGCTTGAGGCGATGGTTTCTACTCCACCGCGCATGCAAGCCTGCAGGGATTCTATAGGGTTTGGGCGCTTCACTTCACGGCAGATCACCACCGCGATTCGAGTGCATTGCACCCACAGCATCCATCAGATAGTAGCACACCAACCACACACGACAACCTACTGTAATAACGGGTAACCGCTGATTGACAACACTTGCGCGTCTAAAACCGGCGGCGGGAACGATGAGACCGTTGGGGGACCTTACGCCTGGCCTAAGTCGTTCGATAAGTTTTGGGAGGCGGCAGGGCACAGGGCCTTCTTTACTTACCTAGTTTAGATCGTCCTCCATAGGTTAAATCAATGCCACGGTCCCATGCTCCTGCGGTGATTGTCAGGTGGCGAGGTACTAAGCGCTTGAGCACGCAACTGCAGGTGTACACTGGCAGCCGGGGTACTAAAGACATGTTGTATGATTGAGTGAACGAAGTACAGCTATAAAAACAGCGCGTGTCACCTAGATTGACGTGGAGCAGGTATATAGGCGAGCAAAGAGGAGTGTCCAAGAAGTGATTAGACTGAATAGCGACTTGTGGGCCCATAGAA
The DNA here is from genome assembly GCA_038091455.1 of Leccinum uliginosum. Classification (NCBI taxonomy): domain Eukaryota; kingdom Fungi; phylum Basidiomycota; class Agaricomycetes; order Boletales; family Boletaceae; genus Leccinum; species Leccinum uliginosum. Next base: position 56,949 of record JBBPOM010000053.1, read on the forward strand.
AGCATGAATGGGTGCGCGCAATAGACCATAAGCTAGCTATTCGGACGCCGGTCGTCTTGAATGACCGGACGAACGATACAGTTGGACCGTTCACGGGGAGACAATCAACATCCTATTCAATCATAGACCTTCATCGCTTCCTCTAGAGCGTCCGGGTCCACACCAAATGATACGTCGAACGACGAGTCTCCTGCGCAGGCTCTGCCACGCGGATGCGTTGCGGAGGGTTCTGTATGAAAAATGATGTGTCCATCGCCACATCGCTGTCCTGGTCGTCCACTTGCATGTACATGGTGTGCGTGATCGAGTCGGCATCTGTTTCGGTGAAATCGACGACATCTTGCATGGGACTGTCGTGTAAGGCTGCTGCCATGAGAGCCTTGTGTGGGGTGATTGGGGTCAGACGGTGGGGGAGGAGGCCGAGCCAGCTTTAGGTCGTGATTTGGGTTCAGCAATGAAGATCGTTTAGACTTCCCGGATACTAAGGTGGACGCCCAGTGCGCCCAGGCTTGCGGTCTTTGTTACTCCGTGACCAGGGTTTGTGTTTCTTGTCTGATGTTCGCTCCGGAGGCCGGGTCGTCGACGCTCACATTTCTTGTCGCGCTCTGCCTCTTTTGTGAGTGCCTGTAATCACTGCGGAAACGGGAAAATAATCCTTGGGGAGCAGGTTACGATCAACGGAGAAATGGCAAACAAATCAAACTGACAAATGTACATCCAAACAATCTGACTATCTATGGGCGCTCGTCTACAATCACCCCAACGCAACACTCGAGGTCGCTTTTTTCATCTCTTACAATTCTCCCATCTCCCATGCCTCCATAATACAACACATTTGCGTCTGCAACGACGCCAACGTCAAGTTCACGTCCACGTACATATCGCGCTCCCACATCCCCTGCAACGCGTCGTACACCCAATTTTGTGCGTTCCATGTCCAGTCTTGCCGCACCACCGGCGTGCCCCTCATCCGCCGCCACAGATGGTGCGCCCGATAGGGCGCGACGTACCCGACGACGTGGCTCCCGCGCCAGTCCTCGCGCTGCTCGAGTCCCGCGAGCGGAACGTCGAAACGCGTTTCCATCGCGTATGTGTCCATGTCCCCGACGATCTCGTGCCAGTCGCCATAGTCCTTCGAGGTGCGGACGAGGACAGACCAGTGGAGGGGAAGCGGATAGCCGGGTGCACGTTCGCCCTGCCAGAATTGGACGACTTCGATCGGGTAGCAGTCTGGTGGGACTCGTACGGGTTCCAGCAAGGTCTGGAGGAGCAGCGAAGTGCGGTGGTATGTGTGAATGGGTGCGGTGAGTGCTGAGAGGCCTCGTGAGATGGACGGACGAACAACGGAGGTCAGATTCGGGGGGACTCACTGCGTACGGACATTGTCCTCGAGAAGTGATAGGTCTGTGATGTGTGACTGACCGAAACTGATGGTTCTTCATCGCCGTCTGCACGACTGGCGTTTTATACTGCAGGATTGCCCATTCGCTCCGTGGACTCAGATGTGGACGTGTGCTATTCTCCACACCCCGCCATTGTTCCGTATTGCTGTGGAATGCTTTGACGTGGTGATTGCGTCTGGCAACCGACACTCATACTGGCAGTGGCACTTGAGGACAATGTGATATCGGACTTTGAATTGTGCTCTTACTTACTTCGCTTGTAAGGCAAGTTCTCTAGTACTAGTAGGCCTGGATCTGCAAAACCAACTTGCCCGGCAACTCAGGTACATTAGGGCTTTCTTACATACATAGAGGGCGAAGTACAATCCATGGTATCCTGTAGGGTGCTCGAAAGGCGGGTTTGACTACTACTGCAGAGTAGTATGCACAATGCATACTGCTATGAATTGAAAGTGCCTTTGACAACTGTAACCACAAATGCTACAAAGCTACTTGCATCCTGTACGGACGTTTTTTTGGGTATCATACTCTCCCTCACGACTCGCCATCTTCTTCTGCGCCGCTACTCTCGTCGTCGTCGCTAACGACGCCCACCAAACCCGCACCACTCTTTTCCTTCAGCTCCTTTCCGGCCTCGGAAAGCTTCGACGCAAACGCTTTCCGCACGCCGGCGTTCGCACCCACGTCCCAGATCTGAAGTCTCGCTTTCGATCCCGCCGCAGCGACCGTGAGCGGATCGTCCGGAGAGAACGTCGTAGAGAACACTTTTCCCTGTCGTTTCGCTCCCGCGTGAGCAGACAAGAGTGGAAAAGCGCATGACACGTACGACGTCGAGGTCTCTCGATGCAACCATGCTCACCGAAGGCTTACCTCCCACGGACTGGTCCACGTTCCAGACTTTGACGAGCTTGTCCGTGCCACCGGTCACGAGGCAACCTCGAATCAGTGGACTCACGTCCAGCGCGGACGTAGCACCATCGTGTGCCGATAGCGTGAACCGTGAAGGTGACGCTGCATTGAGATCCGTTGGCAGCGTCCTCGTATCGAAATTGAGCACGAGACCGTTTTCAAGTGATACCTACCCGTTCCATCAGTGACGCATTCGAGTCCCCAAGAAGAAGAAAAACGTACATAGAAAGCATGCGACTCCCAGGGGTCCCATCTGAGGGCTTCCACGTCCGCCCCGAGCACCGCACCCACACCCGTATCGGGCGCCCTCGAATCGAATATGCGAACCGTCCGATCATAGCTACCTGAGAGCAACACAGTAGGCTCCTTCTCGTTCCACTGCACCGCCTGCACCTTGTCTTTGTGCAGGTTGAAACTCCGTATCGCAGGAGTGCTCTCACCGCTCCCATCCGCATCGGGCGTCGGTGTGCGACTGAGATCCCATAACTTGACAGTCCGATCAGCGGACGCAGAGGCCAGCATCTGTCTGTGCGTTCTATTCCACGACAGACAGAGCACAGCGTCAACGTGATAGGCGTCCGACGTCGGTCTCGCTTTCGTTTTCTTACGCTTCTTCTTCCCCATGCCAGCTGGGACAGGTACGTGCGCGGCCGTTTTGTCAGGTCGTCCGAGGACCACGTCGGGGAACATGCTCTCGACCACGTCCAACGACCATATCTCGATCTCCGGGTCGAGCGTCCCGACAGCCACGTAATTTCCAAATTTTGCAGTTTCATCAGCCAGTTTGGACCTCGACGAGGACGCAGGCGGAAAATCGAGCCATTCAAGGCAGAGGGGAAAGTTGGGCAACATCAAATCATGATGCACGTAGAGGTTTTCCTGAGTTTCGTCGTACACATAAACCTCCAGCTGGGATATTTCATCCTCGGTTTTGGCGGCGACGAGAAGGTTGTCTGTCGGCAGAATTTCCAATTCTTTGCGTTCGTCGTCTTCGTCGTCCTACAGACGCACCTGAGCAAGAGCACTGTGACCTGGACAAGCAGACAGACCTCTTTGAGCGTGATGTATGGGTCATCCGCGTTATCGCGGTAAAATGTCAATCCTTTGATATCCGTGAACGGACCGATCCCTTGTTGAAATGAACACATCAAATCGCATGAAAAAAAAGACGGTATACACGCCGGACAACCTGTTACACGCACCTTCTTCATTGACATCGTCATCGTAATCATCCAGATGATATTCCGACATATCGTCCGTCTTCTTGGCCGATCCGATGGGCGGTTTTGCCCTGCCTCCGTCTTTTCCTCCGTCCCCATCCTCATCCACGGCCATCGCATCGTCTTCCTCGCTTTCTCAACGACTGGGTCGATATCCCAGAAACTTCCACGCAGACAATGGCGGTACTCACTCAATCCATTCGTCCTCGTGGCTCTCGTCTGCGCTATCACCTGGCTCGTGATCGTCGGCTTCGTCCCCCTCGGCACCCTTTCCCATTTTCTGCGCCGCTTCGTGTGCGCGTTCGAGTTCCTTGCGTGCATCTTCGAGCTCGATTCGAGCGAGCGTGCTGACGCGCTCCAACTCCTCCTCGTCAAGGACGTATTTGCGTGGTTGGCTCGCGGCAACACCTCGTTTGACCCTGAAAAAAGAGTTGATAAGATAGACTGATATTCTGCTCTGGCTCACCATGACACGGAAGAGATCAAATTACTCATCTTCCTAGTCCGTCGGGAGACTAGTGAGCGTTACTACTTCCACGAATATTCTATGGAATTTTTCTAGATAGTAGTAGTCACGTGACGATAAGTGCTAAAACAAATCTAATCTAACGACGACTCGAAAGGATCATGATCGAAACGAACGATGGAATAGAAATAACTTAGATACTTTAAATAACCACACGGGAGCCCGTGTTATACCAAGCCTCCGCCTCCCATTTGCAACGTGTCCCATATAGCCCTACCTACCGCGCTCCAAAGTTTATGCAGAACGGATCCCCCGCGAGCGTCAACAAGTCGCCGCTTTACTTGATCCGCAGCAGATGCCGAAGGTGGAGTTGCTCGTGCACGCCGTAGTCGAATAACGAAAGACACAATAGGCAAGAGAAGGAACAGGATCGTCAACGTAGTGAGACGATACGTTGTAAAGTACGTGCAAACGGATTGCCTGATGGACGTCAGGGTCCACAGAGACCGTCCTGTCGTTGTTACAACAGAGTTTGACGAAGCACGAACGCGGCTGGCACGCGGACTAGCACGTGGAGTGGATCGGGCGCCCCTCGAGTTTCGACGAGTCAGTGTGACATCTGAAGAAGCAGACGTGGATGATCCTGAGCGTTGCCTCTGCTTGAGTTTTGAAGGTCGGGCGTTGACCCGGGTAAGAGGAACTGCCGTACGGTTGGAAATAGTCGAGAGTGAAGAGCTGGAGGAAGAAGCGGATGGCGCAGGCGAAGGGAAACGAGGGGGGATGACGGTAGGCGTTTGGGACGCCTTTTCTGCCAGGGCTCGTGCATGAGTAGTTGCGAGCAATGTTTGGAACTCCTGCACACGTGATTAGTAAAGTTGAAGGACCAGGAAGTTGATCAACTCACCGTCCGTTTGGTTGGTGGTAACTCCACTTCGTACGTCAAAAACTCCCTGGCGTACTCCCACTCTTCCATGCGCGGCAAGATGTGTAAACAATACAGCTCTAGCACCTTCTCGTATGCTTCTCCCGTCGACGGAATGAAGTCGTACTGTCCACGATTGGACAGCCAACCCTCTGTTATCGTCCGACCGACATCCGGACAGTTTACTTTGAGACTGGATGCAATGTGCGTAATTAATACTTGGTGCGGAAGAAATGCGGAGGTAGGGGTTCGCGGCAACGAGGAAGGTGTAAAAAGGGAAAGCGAACGTGCGTGTGACGTCGTTACGAATGACTGAGGCGACTGCAGTAACAACTCGCGCATCGCCACAGGCAGGGTAGCAAGGTCCGGCGGCGAGGTGTATACAATGGATTCGATGGTTATGCGGAGAATGTCCCACTTGCGGCGATGAGAGTCGAATGCATCTGGTGCAGGTGCAATGGGTGGTTTCAGCACTGCGAACCCTGAAGCAACCAAAGTAGTAGCGAGGACGACATCGCGGTGAAGAAATGCCTGAGCAGCCCTAGTATAGAGTGACTGCAGAGTTGCCTCTGCTGAGGACGAAGAGTTTGGGAGGGGTGGGTCAAAGCTAGCCTTGAGGGGCAACAAGCCCTGCTCTGGCATCGTTGCATCTGTGGTCGTCGTCGTCGTCGTCGCCGTCGACATTGACTCCAGGCACTTGATTGTCTGCGGGGAAAGGCAAGCTTACCGGCGTGGGATTTACGGCTAACCTTCAAATTTGATTAGATAATCTTTGCTTCGGCTACTCGCCTGCTTCCGACCGGTCCCTTCCTGTGACTTCTTTCACAAGAACTCGCGCGTGGGGTCTCTCCTCTCTGATCGGTTGTTCCACTGTTGTCTTCTCGTAATCAGGGGGAGAGGTAACGCGTGCGGCGTGCCAAATTAACCCCCAAACTAACCCCCATACTACAAACCCCCAGACCGCCCAAAGGCGGGACTTTCTGCGCAGTCGCATACTCTATTACCCACTGATACGCCTGCTTTATACAACCCTCACTCCCAAGTAACACCCCAGACGAGTGTGCCAGTGAGCGCATGGAGCGCGTCGCGCAACGACCCAGAGTGATGGCCACTCTAAACCGTCAAGAAATCCTGCGTACGCGACGCCTCCAAAGTCTCTCTGTATGAGCCACTGAAGCCTGAGGAGGGTGAGAAGGTGATCATATACTGATTTATGCACGATCGTGCAATTTTGTAATCTAGGCGCGCATGCACATGATGCAGCAGCAGTAGCAGATTCGATCCGGACCTGAAAACTAAATGAAATCCAGTTCTTTTGGGCCGGCCCAAGCACCACACCAGTTCGTCCTCGCAGAACCAGAGGCCGCATCCAATGGGACACTAGCAGATCGACGGAATGGTCTGCGCGCTTTGCAAGCAAGGCATACACGCGACACGGCGGTAGGCATGGTAGGAGCACGATCGGAATAGAATGAGCCGGGGTGCTGGACAATCCCTGTTCAAGCACGAAATAGCTGACACTGCCATCCTCAATGTCTTGCACAATCGGACTACCTACATGTACATAACATTTTTGTACCTAATACGAGTGTCACCTAGGTAACTCTTATGACAATCATAGTGGGAGCAAGTTTTGTCCTGATGCGCGTTGATTCCTCGGATACTGGTGATGGAGTCCAAGTTGGAGCGAATGATTCCAAGTAGTTCAGTTCTTCTATGGGAGACGGAATTGTAACAGACAAAGGGTCTTGGACGACCGTGAAGAAGTCCGGAACAACATCCTCTAGTATCGAAGGAATATCAGTACATCCATTGAAGCCGGCTGATCGTGCTTACCTTCAGATTTCCACCACAGCCTTGCATTGCCCGTGCAGTGATAGCTACATGGCTTTCACCATCATTTGGTACTTCTGTCAGTATCATCCAAGCTTTTTCAAGTGAAGTACCAAAGTGGAGCCGCGGGAAAGAGAAGGGTTGACTCGCAGGATCATCTCGAACGTTGAATTGAACTTTCAGGTCCCATGCAAGGTGCCGTTCCCGAACATGTCTGAGCATCTTATATCTGCTCATAACACGGTGACAGCCAGTCCAAAGACACGGGAATTTTGCATCTCGCGAACCCGTGATTCCGTGGAACACGCGCAAATGCTCAGCGAGTTCGGATCCACGGATGATGCAGCCGCGAATTCCTCCGATGGGGCTTGCCACCCAAGCACATTGATAAAGGCGATCCCATT
>JBBPOM010000054.1:0-63657 GCA_038091455.1 Leccinum uliginosum
GTCGGCGAGCACGTCTGAGACTCCGAGTCCCTTGTGGACAGCGACGACTCGAGTCGACCCAGCCGAGGACGCCGGCATCAACAGCGACCGACATCGGACGTGCGTTGTACTTTTTTCAATCCCTCCCCCACTCACTCGCCCACTCCCCTCAGCCAGGCTCGCCACCTCACGCACAGCGCCGACGACGACGCGCGCACTTTACTTTTCTCAAACCCTCCCCCACTCACTCGCCCACTCCCCTCCAGGCTCGCCACCCTCACGCACAGCGCCGACGACGACACGCGCACACCGCACACATGCTCCCCCCCACAACGACGACAACGACAACGACAACGAGACGACGCCACGGTGCAACACGTGGTGGGGGCGACATGATGACGGAGACGTGAGGACGGAGATGGCGGCAGCGCGATGAGGACGGGGAAGACGACATCGGACGTGCGTTTTACTTTTCTCAAACCCTCCCCCACTCACTCGCCCACTCCCCTCCAGGCTCGCCACCCTCACGCACAGCGCCGACGACGACGCGCGCACACCGCACACTGGCACATGCACCCTCACAGACGTGCGTTTTCACTTTTCTCAATCCCTCCCCCACTCAATCGCCCACTCCCCTCCAGGCTCGCCACCCTCACGCACAGCGCCGACGACGACGCGCACACACCGCACACAGGCACATGCACCCTCACAACACAACGCCGATGACGACGAGACGACGCAACGGTGCAACGGTGCAACGCGTGGTGGGGGCGACGTGAGGACGGGGGACTCGGAGACGGCGGCAGTGCAACGAGGACGCACACGACAGATGTGCGTTTTCGTTTTTCTCACTCTCTCCCCACTCACTTGCCCGCTCCCCTCAAGGCTCGCCCCTCTTTCCCACATCCCTACCCCACATCACTAGGACACGAAGAGGCCGGGTAGGAATGACGACTCGGACCGTGACAGCGACGCGACACGACGACAGCGACACGACTGAGGACGCAACGCCGACTGGCGACACGGACGACGCAACGACGGCTTTGGCGGAGACGGTGATGGGATGGGGAGACGACACCAGCGACGGTGAGTAATTGCTGTCGTCGTCCTCGTCCTCATACCCGCCATCCTCACCCTCGAGATGGTGCACGGCGCAACGACGACTCGGAACGACGTGACGTGGCACCGCGATGCGACGATTGGCGCAACGGTATGCCACGACACGACGACACGACGGGATGGCGACAGAGCGCACAGATGGGACGGGGAGACGACACCAGCGACGGTGAGTAATTGCTGTCGTCGCCGTCGTCCTCATACCCGCCATCCTCATCCTCGAGATGGTGCACGGCGCAACGACGACTCGGAACGACGTGACGTGGCACCGCGATACGACGATTGGCGCAACGGTATGCCACGACACGACGACACGGCGGGATGGCGACAGAGCGCACAGGAATGGAGACGAGGACGGAGACAATGCAAATGGGGATGGGATGGAGACAATGCAAATTGGGATGGAGATGAGGATGGGCATGCCGCGGTGCAACGACAACATCGACATCAGTGGCACTGCCATGGTGCGACCACGATAACGCGGCCAGATGCAGTCGCGGCGCTGTGCTGTTTGTACTATCACTATATCACTAGTTAAATCTACGTAGTTGAATTAAATTATGTAATCAAAAAGCGACCTGCATGTAGTGAAGCAAATTTCCAGTTTCCCACCACACCTCCTATCCTACTATGCCTAAACAAATATCCCAGAAGCAACAGAAGCTCATCAAATGTATGGTAATCTGTTAGATTAACTATTATACTTGTTGATGGTTTTCCATGTAGTTTTGGAACTTCTTGACTCAAATACAGTGTTCTTAGCTGATTTTGAGGCAGGACCAACTTCTCCTGCTGTATGGGAATGTATCAGAGCAGCTGCCCTGCATGCAAAACTTGATTCCCCTCCCTCCAAGGTATGTGGTATTTAGTATGCCTCTCCATTCTGCAGCTCAAGCCTTGAGGGTGTTGTATTCTTTGTAGTTGCAGGATTTTCTTCGTATTGTCAACCAGCAGCCTACTGTTTCTACTGGCAGGCTGTCTCTGGCAGTCAATAATCATCAAAGGCTAGCCAAGATAGCATCCAATGCTGCAAGGTCTACCAAAAAGGAATTAGTAAGTGGAATTTCAAACATGACATGCTAGTTGGTTGCTTATATTTCGTACTTCTAGGCCAGTGCATTAGGTTTGGGACAAGATCCTTTGCCCTATGCTTTTCTTGTATCACAGGAGAAGCTCACCATAGTCCACCGCGACCGGATGGATACTGTGCATACATGCCATACTATCCTTGTTGATCGAGGCAACGAGGACCTGTTACACTCTGTGTTGAACAGTGTCCCAGTTCTTGCTGTCCCAGCTGATGAAACTTGGTATATTGTTCAAGAGCATGAGAGTGTAGCTTTCATCAATTCAAGTGGTAAGTCTGGATTTTGTCATCGGATTTATTGCTAGTACATATACATATAGGTGAAATTGAGTTTGTGGTCATGCGGGGTTCATGCATTCGGCGTCCTGATGTGATCAGCCATATCAATGATGTGATTATGGATGTTGTGCACAACCGCAGAGGTGTTAGAGTAAGTGTGGAACTTTCAGAGTTTCTTGCAGAATGGTTAACTCCTTGCCAGCCAAATCATGGTGGTAAGCTCATCCAGTATGGATGGAATGCTGGTCCTTGCCATGCACGCATTTTTGGACTAGTGAACAACAATGCCAAAAAAAAAAGCTTGAAGGAAGTGTAGAGCTTGCTGCACAGGATAAGTCTATTTTGGGTGCTATATCCCTTACTTGGAAACTTCTTGACTGCAGTTCTTCCTAAAGAGATCATTGAGCCTGTGAGGATGGAGATAGCATAGGCTGGCCTACCTGCAATGGCTTCACCAGATAATATCAAAGGTATGTTCACAGGCCCATAGTAAATTTGTAACATTGATTCATATTTATGCAGAGCAAGGCTATGAGCTTGACTTGCCTGGTGGCACATTGTCTTGGAGTACTGCTGAACGTGCTCCTGCTGAGGCTTATATGGCACACAATTACACTGCATGCGTACTTTATTTATTTTTCTATTGGTATCATTTATAATGATGGAAATGAAGACCTACTGACCAGCTCTATGCACCATATGCATTGACCTGGATCACCATGCATGAGGTTGTTGATGCTTAGGCTGCAAACCTCCATGTTAAGACTCAGAGGTCTAAGCCGCGGTCCAAATTCTGCCATACAATTGGTGGTAATTATGTGGATGTTTCCCTTCGTGTTGTTGTGAAGTGTGCGAAGGACACTGCCATGGTATGTATCTACTATCATGTGATGCTTTTCCACTCACCCTTACAATTTTAAATCTTTACCACCATAGGCTGTAAAGCCACGTTTCAAGCATGGCACAACATTGTCTCGACCTGGAGTACAGCGTCAAGGGATTGCAATCAATTTCTCCACCTATATCAAGGTGGCCTTCGACAAAGCAGAGCAAGCTGGTGGATTAGCTGTAGATGTTACAGAAGAAAATGACTCTGCTAAATAGATGTAGAGTACTCGGTAAATCTATGTGTTCAGGATAATTCAGAGTTCAAAGTTCGGGGATAACTTGAAATTTACACTGTGTTCGGGGTAAATACATTTCGTGTTCGGGGTAAATGCTTTTTTGTGTTCGGGGTAAATAATTATGTGACGGGGTAACAGATAATATTTGTGCAAATATAACATCATAATCTCTCCTCTCTCTCCCAGTGCATCCCACATCATCCAACACGATGACACTGACAGAGAGCACGGGGGAAATGGAGACGGCAGCGATGCAACGAAGACGGGGATGAGGGAGATGGACAGTAGATGATGTACATTCCCTGTGATCTCAGTCTCGGTCTCTCTCTCTAACACACACATCTCTCCTCTTTCTCCCAGTGCATCACACATCCAACACAACGATGACGGTGAGCACGAAGGAATTGGAGATGGTGGCGATGCAACGAAGACGAGGATGAGGGAAACGGACAATAGCAAAAAACACGAGAACGATGTACGTCCCCTCCACTGTCTCTCCCTCTCTTCCTCTCACCCTCTCACCTTTCTCCCCCAGTGCATTCCCACATCTAACATGACGACGCGAGCTGAGTATGAGGGAATTGGAGACGGCGACGATGCAATGAAGATGAGACGGACAGTAGTGAAAAACAGAAGAACGATGTACGTTCCCTGCGCTGTCGCTGTCGCTCTGTGGCTTTGGCTCACACACACACACACACACCCTCTCCTCTCTCCCCCAGCAGATCCCCACATCTGATATGACCTTGAATGATGAGGGTGTGGACGAGGGAGATGGAGACAGCGGTGATGCAATGAAGACGAGGACGAGGCCGAGGGACATGGACGGTAGCAAAAAACTCGAAAACGATGTACGTTCTGTGTGCTCACACACACACACACACACACACACACACACACACACACACACACACCCTCTCTCCTCTCTCCCCAGTGCATTTGCACATCTAACACGATGACGACGACAGTGAGTAGGAGGGAAATGGGCCAGTGGTGATGCAAAGACTCGGAGGACGAGGAGGGAGGCAGACGGTAGCGAAAAACACGAGAACGATGTATGTTCCTGGGGTGTCTGTCTCACACCCTCTCTCCTTTGTCCCAAATCGCATTCCGACATCTAACGCGACGACGACAATGTGCGTTCCATCCACACTCTTTCTCAACACACTCACACACACTCCTACACCCTCACTTGTCTCTTCCCCAGTGCATCCCCACATTTCAACGTGACGACAACCACGAATACAGTGTAACAACAATGTCAATAACGCTGACAACATAACGACAATGCGAGGTGAGGACCCTGAGGGACTCGACGAACGGTGGGACGAACACGAATACAATGTGCACCTCTCTCTCTTTCTCTGCTTTCGCCGCCATACACACACACTCGCTGACAACATAACAATGACGACACGAGGAGAAGACGGGGAAAACGGGAGACGGCGGCGACGCAGCGAGGGCGAGCACGAGGGAGGCAGACGGTGGGACGAACACGAACACGATGTGTGCCACTCTCTCTTTCTCTCTTTCACTGTGTTTCTGCCACACACACGCATACATTTACTCTCCCTCACACACCACTCCTCTCTCCCAGCTTACTCCCACATCCGACACAACGCAGTGTGCTGCAGAGACGGGAGACGGCAGCGATGCAACTAGGCCAAGGAACGAGGGAGACAGACTGTGGCGATGAACATGACGAAGATGTGCGTCGCCACTTTCTCTCACTCTCACACACACTCACCGACTCACCTCATTCCTCTCTCCACCACCGCACCCCCACATCGCAACTTGACGATGCTGACAACGTAATGACGACGATGCGAGGTGAGGACGAGGGAGACGAAAGACAGTGGCGATGCAACGTGGACAAGGATGAGGGAGATAGCGGTGGCGAGAACATGACGATGTGCATTCCTGCCCCTCACACACACACACACACACACACACCTCCTCTCTCCCCGAGTGCACTGCACATCACAACTTAACGATACAACGACCTCAGGCTGATGAGGGTACGATGGCAACACAACGACGACTCGACGAGATGCCACAGCAGGGAGAACAATCTATACTATGTCGATAAACCTCTCCCGCACATCCACAAGTGCAACTACGGCCTTGACAGAGGAAAAGGTGATCTCGACTCATGCCTTCATTGTGGATCGGAGTCACACCAAATATATGATCTAATGAAGTTATGTAACTTGTCATGTGAAATTGAAATTGGTCATGAATTTCAAGTTGGGATTTGTAATTACTAAATAGTATCTTGTTGCTGTGTCACGAACTTTGCCATGTGCGACTATATCGGTGGTTCATGCTAGTGGAGTTATGAGGATAGTGAGTATATTCCTCTGAGTGACTAGGCTTTGCTGTGAAGGTATGACACTGTGTAAAGCTATATGGGTGGTGAATGGCAGTCTATGGAGTTATGGGATGCTAGATAGCCTGGGAATGCTTTACTGAAGTGATCAGGCTTTGCTGTGGAGCTGGGTCACTGTGCAAGGTTGTATAGTGCTAGATACTATTTGTTTCCAATATGTATGTGCCACTGAGAACATTTTTGTGTTTTGCTGATGTGAGGACGAGGGCGAGACGGTAAAGGTGATGCACTCACCATTTTTTTTTTGCATGCTGTCTTGAGGGAGGGAGTGGAGGGAGTGAGTGGTGATACGGTGAGGAAGGAAACTTGAAGTAAACCGTCGGAGATTTTGAATTCAACCAGCGTCACGTGATGCTGTCGCTCGAAATTCTCCAAGTCCGATTCGTAAGTAACTCAATATTACTTATTTACTTACTTCTTTAAGTACCAACTCACACTCACTCGTAACCACCCCAGACAACGGTATGTGCTCACCGTCTCACCCTCACCCTCACCCTCACCCTCAGAAAAAAAAAAAAAAAAAAAAAAAAAAAAAAAATGTGGCGAGGCAAAAAAAAAGTGGGTGTCACCCCTCACCCTCACCATCAGCAGTGGCTGGCGGTAAAAAAAGACAGCAACAAACAAAAAGGACAGGCCCGGGGACGGTGTAATAATTACATTAAATTAATATATACCTGTAGTTTAGAATATTGCTTTAAGAGAATGAAAATGAATAACAAAAATTGTAATTGTATTTAAGAATCTTATGGAATGGAAAAAGGGGGAAAAACAATTAGAGAACGGATGCACTGCCAGTGTGTTTTATTGTAGTACTCAGTAACAATGTTGGAGCTATCAAAGGTCTCTCTGATTTCTTCACAATATACATTAACTCCAATTAGTACCAATTATTTACTGTAGGTCTCATAGGGTCATAGAAAAACATGCAATTATCAGATAATATGAGATAATATCAGTAATTACAGGTAATTACTGAAATAACATGATATTTCTGCAAATTATCACCCGGAGGTTTTCCCTGATGTGGGAGGTGCAAAATAGACACTGTCCCTAAGTTTCTGGCTAAATTCTGAGGAGCCCCACTCTGTGGGATCCAGAGGCAACTCATCTTCACGACTGCTGTATGCATACACTGGCTGCAAAAACTGGAAAGCAGAGGCCACTTCAGAACCATACTGGGATGCAAAGAATGCAGCGACCAAGGGTGAAGGTTTACAAGCACAATCGAGCAATAACTCAACCGCGTCTCCATACTCAAGAACGACATCTTCGAGAGACAGTTCCGCTATAGCTGATCTAGCATGCAAGAAGTATGTTGTGAGTGAGTCAATCAATGCATTCTTTGCGCGGGACACTCTATGTGACAACCCCAAATGGGAGGCACATGCACAAAGGCAATCGCACATCAAATAAGAGATATTTTGTACATAGACAGACCTTGAGTTCAAAAACCAACCAGGAATCCCAGAATTGAGTTCTGCGATGTGATCTGCGACATCGACATAAGATCACGACTCCTTTGCCAGCTGCAGAAGTGGCCTTTGTGCCCACCACAAAAATGATCACGTCCAAAGGAACAGCCGAGCTGTATAGGAATTATGTGTGGAAACACCATGGACTCCCTTAAAGAAGTTCTACACTTCTTTGTGCGCAGCCAAGGGGATGTGTATTCCTTTAGAGTACTCCAAGAGGAATGAAAGGGAATAAATCTCTAGTAGGAAACTACTAGGAAGATTGAGTACCTTGAATGAGAAGTAACTGAAAGTGATTTGAAAGTAGTGATGAGAATTGTAAAGGAAGAACGAGTTGTAAAAGTGTTAAATTGAATAGACCAGAGGGTCCATCTTATATAGTATACTACATGACTTGTTTGTACACGTTATGGTATATACTAGAATGTAGTGGAACATTATGTAAGAGTTCTAGCCAATAGCACATAAGACTCTGTACATGATGTGTAATCACTGAGTCATATCTGAGTCATAAGTACAGTATATGAGTCATAATCAGTAAGCTGATCAGTAAGCAAAGTAATATGATATGAGTTATCATAGAAAATGAAAGAATAGTCTAGAAGTAAGTTCTAGACTGATGACTAAACAATCACATGATTAAATGAATATGATTGTTTCAACATCCCTGATTCACTCGTTTCTGATCGTGGACCTCAATTTGCTAGTCAAATGATGATGGATCTTCTCAAATTGCTGAAAATAGAAAAGAAAATGTCCATAGCATATCATCCCCAAACCGACAGACAAATTGAGCGCGTTAATCGCAAACTTAATCAATACCTCTGGCTTTTCACTACAGAAAAACAAGATCAATGGGTCGAATGGTTGGCCATCGCTCAGTTTAACTTCAACAACACTCGCTTGTCCACAACTGGTTTCACTCCTTTCCAGTTGACCAAAACATTCGCCCTGCATCTCGGTTTTGAACCGACATCCATGAAAGCTCCGGCCACCAAGGAGTTTGCCGATGATATGAAAGCTAATCTTGAAAAGGCTAAAGACGCACTACAGCGGACGTGCAAACGAATGAAACTGCAGGCAGATAAATACCGATTGGCAGCACTAGAATACAAAATTGGAGATCTCATTTGGCTCAGTACTGAACACCTCGCTCTTGCCAGTGATGAGCACCCATCGTGAAAATTGATGGAACGCTAGATCAGTCCTTACCAAATCATAGAAGTACATACCAACAGTATGAGATTGTTATTCCCTAAATCCGTGAATGCTCGCCACATCATCAATGTCTCTCAAGTCAAACCCTATATTGATCTCTTGCTTGGACAACCTGTCGTTTGTCCTGGACCGATGCTTGTCAATGATGAAGGCACTGAAGAGTTTGAGATCAATTACATTGTCGATTCTCGTCCTATTGGTCGTGGATTCCAATATCTAGTGCATTGGAAAAGTTATGATGAAAGCGACAGAACTTGAAAGCCAGCCTCTGGTTTGAAAAAAGCCCAGTCAGCTATAAATGACTTCCACCACTGTACACCCTCAGCTCCTAGGCCCTTGAAAATGAATTGTGCCCTGTTTGATACTCTTTTTTCTACTTCTATCATCAATTTCACCTTTGGTTCTACCTCCGCTTAATCTGGTATCTCAAGCCTAGCAGAGGGGTAATGTTGCAATCTCTTCATTTTCCACTTTCTCAAGTCACATGACCTGCTTAGTCAGCATCACGTGACCGCTTACATAAACTTTATCTTTCACTTTCGACATTTCCAAGTCACATGACCTGCTTAATCAGCATCACGTGACTTGTACCTTTATTCTCACACCACGGGCTAGACACTTATCTGATTAGTTAACATAGCTTATTCAGACCAGCCCTAAGCTGGTCTGTGTGCACATGTCAGTAGTATAAATACTTGAATGCAGCAACTGAACAAGCCAGTCTTGTTCTGGTTGGATTCCCTCTATCCTATACATTCCCCCTCCTACCTTGTTCCCTTGTTGAGGTGCCATAGTCCTTTTTGGATAAACTCTGGTTGCCTTCAGCTACGGTAGTCAACATAGTGTACAGTAGAAATTTGACTGGCGATGGTGACAACATGTGACTACATCAGCTATGTATTTATGGCATCACTACGGCACTTTTTCCTTTTTGCAAATGATTTCCAGATGTTTCAAATGAGACTTCTAGACTACAAGAAGGTTTCAATCTAGGCGAAACTCCGATGAAATGTGGTCTAGATTGATCTAGGAATGAAATGGAAGCCATATGAAGGGTCATGGCAATTACATCTTATAAGTACTGAAACATACCAGAACTGGTCGATAAAAAAAAAAAAGAGATGAAATGAAATGAAAAAGGGTGGGAAAAGGTTACATAAGACAAATCGAAATGTACTCAGATTACAAGGGAAAACTGCCAGCAAGACCGGTCAGATAACATATGTCGGGTGTAGTCTGAAGTATTGGAGAACTGGTCTGTGTTGAGATGGAGGAAAGTAGGAACTGGTCTGTGGATAGATAGCCCAGGAGTGTATGTGTGACGATCTAGGAAGCTGTGGAAAGTCGCTAAATAGCTCGAGCTGTTGTATAGCTTTTCTCAGCTACAACTGTCAGCCAAGTTGTGAAGAGCTCAAGCTGCCATTTTTGGACAGTTTGGCTGATGTAAATGAGCCAAGCTATGTTAAAGCTGATATAAGCCAAGACTGGCTCTCAGCTAGCTGAGGTTGCAGCAATGACGACGATGACAGAGTCTCAGTATATCATATATGTATATGGGCCTGTTTGTATATTATGGGGTCAGCATTCATGAAAATTCACATTGTATGGTTATCAACAACCTTAGGCCTGACTACATACACTCTATGTAACCCATATCTCTGAACTCAAGCTGGGGTCAGCTGTGAGCCAAGGACTTTGGCTGTTTTGCAAGTAGGCTTTTCATTCCTGCAAGGAGAATGTTACTTACTAGGATCATCAATGATTGATTGTCTGATGGTTGTAGGACTCCATCAAGCATCACTCCTGTAACAATTGGATGAAGATGTATCTCTTCTCTCCAGGGCTTGATTCAGCAAGACCCAAGACATCTGACATATCATCATATCATCATCCAATCCTAAAATAATATTGTATATAGTCATATTAATTCAAATCATACCACTACAGCATCTTTTAGCCAAATTGTATACCCATAGGTATCTGCCAGAGTTGGTAGCTGATCACCAGAGGCAGAAAGCATATACCCCTCATACAGCTCCACAATCCCATTAGCTAATATTGACTCCACCTTGCCAGTGTTCCTCTCAATGTATTTCACATAGAGTAATTGGTCTGTGGTTTCTGCCTCACTTTGCATAGCATCATAGATGAGCTGATCTTGGTCAATATATCTACAGCAATGATTAGATTATGAAAACAAACAATTCGAGCATTGACAGTACTGACCTGTGATACTCCATCAGCTCTTCCTGTGATACTTTTGGATTGAGTAGCTGAGTAGCTAAAGCCCCTGTGGACTGGACAAGTGTCTCAGCTTTGCCATATGGCTGAACTCTGGCAACCACATTGGCTGAGACCATGGATTTCTTCATGATATCATTGTGAGAGGAGGCTGGATGACCCATCCAACGCCTAACACCTGCCACTAATCTATCCCTGAGGAGCTCAGCATGCGTAGCCATCTGAAAATGGACTGGGACCAGACCTCGGTTGATGTACTCCATTTGGACTGCTAGGTGAGAAGGGACTATAAGCACTACCATGCGGAAACTTCCTGTTGCAAGTCAGTCAACACCGAGCAAAGAGAAAGAAGCAATGTGACCTCACCCTGGGGCCTTCAGAGTATTCATGCAATAAGCAAAATGCTTCCCCAAGGAGGTGAACAAAAGTGGTCTATAATACTCAGACCAAAAATCACCCCTGTGAGCGACGAAATCATTCAGGGTGGGCAAACACTTGTCTAGCGTGTACGCGGTCTCCAGATTGCAGGGTTGATACCACTCCTGGTAACTACCTCGTGACTGGACAACCTGACCATGGTGCTCATGTACACCGAGGAAAAGATTGATTGCCGCCTGCTTGTCCGCATCTATTGCCGCGATGAGTGCAATCCCTGGTCATAACGTGAAAACAAACCTAATAACGAATTCGTGTAAAAACGCCTGATGTTCTCTATGATATCACGAGAGTGGCTATTCCAATGAGGCATTCGTCGATAGGTCTCGACTCGATTGACAAGCGCACTTCCAGTATACTGAAGGGCAAGGGCTGCCGAAATGATAATGAGCCCGTGGGGGACAGAGACGTTAAAAAGAATACGTACTATCACCATGATCATGATACATCTCCGTTAACATGTTGACAGCATCTGAGTCAAACGAAAGATTTGGGTTTCCAACAACCCCGAGTGCATAAAGCTGATGACCAAAAGCCCGCTTTCCAAACACGAACTGAGCGGCATTCGTACGGTCCAAACAATCCACACAGTTTGTGCGACATACACCATTCTGCAAAAGAATGTCATTTCGCCACGACGGGTTATCCTTATCCCTGCAAAGCATCGGAGCTGCGCATGAGTATAGGCCGATACATATGATATACACTTACGATATGTTTTGCAAGCCATGAGAGTAGGGTTCAGCCCCCGTATGGAAAAAACCCGTCATCTGTATTGATTCCTCAGCCATATCCTCCAGGTAGCTAATGACATCTTGCGTCTTCCTGCACGGAAAGGAGTGAAAAGAAGAGAGTTGTTCGACATCAAAAAACATACTCCTTGTATGCTCTCGACATATCCCAAGCACGATAAACCATTTTCCTGTCATCCGGAAGAAATTGGTTCAAGTAACGTACACACTGCGTGTACTCGTCCAAGAGTTTGGATTCTCGAGGTACAGGCTCTCGCCTCTTGATGAGATTCAGAATGAAGATAGGAGCTCCGTAACGAGCGAATAGGTCGTTGAAATGGCGGGCGGCAGCGGTGTAGAACGGATCAATCACATTGACTGATAATGGGATGAGTAAGACATATGAGTGACAGTGGAAGACTGACTTTCAATCGGGGGACGGGGATTCATAGCGGTGGTATCTTGAGTCCAGTAGATAGGAATGCTTCCTCGGTACTGCCCCAAAGTATTGTGAGCAATGATGTAGTTGAGCTCATCAATTACGACGTACCTGAACATAACTGGTGTATCGTGGACTCGGCCGACGGGCATGACCTGGACCAGACGGAAAGTAGAATGGCGTAGTTAACGCTTCCGATACAATCTGCTCTGTCTCGACCTCGTTCGCGACATTACCCTTGGGGTTTGATATAAGACTATCCAAAGGAGGAAATGTGACTACTAACCTCGTCGTTGACTCCTCTGGTCAAATACCTAGCCCCTGCGTAGTGCCGAGAGCGGCGAGCGATCAGTGTGACAAATATGACACGACCGAGGACGTTCAGTTCTAACAATATATACTGTTCATGTCAGCCAAGTGCGGAGTAGGTGAGACTACATACTGGCTTGGTCAACGTGACCGTGAATGAGAGGAATCAACCAAGCTTGGAACCCTCTTGGAGGGGTATCCGTGAAAGGGTGGGTTATCATATGGAAGTTCCAAACATAGCGATCATTGAAAGGCCAAGCAGATTCGCGAAATCGGTCTGGCTTCGTAAGATTATCCTGCAGCGTCGAGGTAATGTCGTACGAATGGCTGTTTCTGAGTTGAGTACGACGTCGCTGTGAAGGATGAGAGTGTACCTGAAGTAAAAATTCTTGGACATATCGACTTGCTTGAAGATGCCAAGAAGGCGTTGCTCTTCCGCGGGCTTTTCTATCTTATGATTAGAGCAGACGGGTAGCATGTCGGTGCTCTCGCAATGATACAGATAGTGTCCACCGAGAAGTGCAACGACGGAACGTTTGGATATCACAATCATGTACCACCCTGCGGTGAACTTGACGAAAGCTGTCATGCATGTTCAGCCAGGACGCGAGAGCGAGACGAAAGGTGAATTACCTGCAATACCAAAGATGACTCTGGCTCTTCCTATGCCGCCAGACCCCTTGTTCCCGTCGTCAAGCATCTTGAGCACGGCGCTCATCTGCTTTCCACTGTACTCGGTATCATCCTCGACGACTTGTAGGTCGGACTGAGAGGTGCGGTCGATTTTGACGATGCGGTGGCGCGAATCGGACGAGTTTGACGCGACAATGTAGAACCGGAGCTTGTTCTCGTAAAGGATGAACTTGTTGAAGACGGTGTGCGCGGCCATGAGGTGGTTGGAGTGATGGAGTTCGGCTACGGCGTCGCCCTTTTTTGGAAACCGTGATGATGTCATTGGTGTCTCCTATCTTGTACAAAAGGTTGCCTCGAACGCTCCTTTCCCCCATAGCGACTCTACCATGATCCTCTTCCACTACTTCATTCTCTTTGCTAGTCTCGTTCACGCTGGCTGGTTCTCCTCCAATCCAGACTATGCCAAATGGTCCGATGGCGAGCTGCGTACTTGGCTCGAACAACACAACATCAGGGTTCCCGCTTCCTTTGACAAGTCCCAGCTCTACGACCTCGTCGGTGCGAATTGGCAGACTGCGCCCGCTCTCTTATCGGCGTACGCAGAAGCTGGCCGTCAGTGGTCGCTCGATCAGTTCAACAAAGCACAGCATGCATTTGAGCACATCAAGGATGACTCCTTTGACAAGTGGGACGAGAGCAAGCTGAGAGCTTTCCTCCTCGAGCAGGGCGTCGTCGCTCCCTCTGGTCCACGCGAGCAACTCGTCCAGCTTGCCAAGCAAAAGTACCGTGCATACACGAATGCAGCCGAATTCTACTCCTCTCTTGCCTCCTCGTCGGCATCATCTGTCTACGCCAGCGCTACCGACACAGCCAACTACGCTTCTCAATGCATCAGTAGCGCAGTGATTCAGGCAACCAATGAGGTCGCTCGCGCGATTGACGATTCGAAGGACTACATATACTCTGCCTGGGACGATGGCCGATTAAGGACCTGGCTTGAAGAGCATGGTGTCGTCGAGGCTAGAAGTGCAAACACTAGGGACGAGCTAATGCGTCTGGCGAATGACTATTTCAGCAAAGCGACGTCCGCCGTGTGGGAGAGATGGAGTGATTCGTACATTGTAAGCCCAGGCTTAGTCCTGAGCGCACTCGTACTGATGTTTGCTCCAGCGGGAATGGCTCGTTGCTCACAAGCTAATGAAACCCACGGAGACGCATTCTCGAGCCAACCTCGTCGATGAGATGAAGAAATATTATTATAGCAGCACCGACAGTGTCTGGAATACATGGTCCGACTCCGAGTTGAAAGCTTGGCTTGTCGATCACGGCTTGTTGAAGAGCGATGCCAAGAAGAGTCGTGATGCGTTGATCAAAACGGTTCAGTATGTGCTAATCATCAACGTCACCGTCGATCGTTATGAATTGACCTTTTGTTCCTCAGGGAACACTATCCCTCTGCGTTAGACAGCATATGGAGCGCATGGAGTGACACGGATATTCGTCAATGGCTCTCGGAGCAAGGATATCTTGATGGAAAAAAAGATGTGCGTGACCGCAAGGGCCTGGTTGATTTGATGAACAGGATGTGAGCATTCGGTTTCATTCTGCCCTTCGAGGTTGCCGATTCTTCGAATAGGTACCCTAATGACTCGGTCAACGTTGCTTCCTATCTGACATGGCCAGACGCCCGATTGCGTGCGTATTTACGCGAGAGGGGCATCAATGAGTCTGCACTTCCAACCAGCAGACCGGGATTGCTGCGTGAGTTTGACTCGTCTCCATGTGAGCCTTGCCCTCACGCCTCGAAGAGGAGACACGCATCCGATGGGTGCAAGTCACCAACAGATCTGAAACGGTGTTTGCAAGACTGAAGGAAATCATAAACAACTCTGTCGAAGCTGCAGAAGAGAAGGCCACCAGGATCCTCGAGGTAGGTTGGACTAGTCAGGTAATTCCCTTCGTCGATTGATGAGGGGTCATGGCAGATTTTGAGTGGCCATTCGCGCGATGCGAGTGAGTGCGCGGACACGAAAAAGGAGCACGCGTGGAATTGGGGAATGCACAAGTATGATCAGGTGAGAGAAAAGGCTGAGAACACTGCCAAGGCAGCGGATGAGTTGTAATTATTGCCCAAGCTTAGTTATCATTGTAACACGCGTTTATCTTTCCCGTGATAAATCGGAAGGATCCGTGTGAAGGCCGATAAAGATCGAGTCGCGGTGGGAGATTTCTTCTTCACTCTGCTCAACATGGTCAAAGCTGTCGTGCTCGGTGCTGCAGGTAGTTTTCTAGTCTACTCGACATTCCAAGGCAACGCTGACCGAGAACGATCAGGTGGTATTGGCCAACCTTTGTCACTCCTGCTGAAATTGAACCCGGCGGTGACTGCGGTATGCCGGTGATCCTCGAAAGGCTCTTCATCGAGACTTACATGTCGCACAGCTCAGCCTTAACGATATCGTCAATGTCCCTGGAGTGGCCGCCGATCTGTCTCACATCTCCACTCCCGCAAAGGTCGAGGGATATCTTCCCGCAGATGACGGCCTCAAGAAAACGCTCACTGGGGCTGATATCGTTGTCATCCCTGCCGGTGTTCCAAGGAAACCTGGAGTAAGTGGGTTGATATCTTCTCATGCAGACGATAACAACGAACCTTTTTAGATGACACGGTGCGTAGTTCGGGTGAGCATATATGCTCGATAACTAACAGCGATGCTATTTAAAACCTGCAGAGACGATCTCTTCAAGGTCTGATAGGTTTCTTGTCTACATCTCGGAGTCATTGCTTACATCAGTGATCACCTAGATTAACGCTGGAATCGTACGGGACCTTGCTACCGGCATCGCCACGACTGCCCCCAAGGCATTCGTCCTTGTTATCTCCAACCCAGTGAACTCGACGGTCCCTATCGTTGCCGAGGTCTTCAAGAAACACGGTGTTTTCGACCCGAAGAGGTAGTAGTGTCGTACTACATCAATTTTGGATTGCGTTAACTGTACCCTCAGGATCTTCGGTGTGACGACGCTGGACGTTGTTCGTGCTTCGACATTTGTAGCAGAAATACTGGGAGACCTCTCTCTTGCTCCATCTGTCGCCGTACCTGTCGTAGGCGGTCACAGCGGTATTACTGTCTGTACCATACTTCCCGGTCAACTTGGTCAGGTGCTCACGGGACAACCCAACAGATCGTTCCTCTCCTCTCCCAGTCTTCAAAACCTCTGCCTCCCAGCCTCGACAAGTCCGCCCATGACGCTCTGGTTAACCGGATCCAATTTGGGGGAGACGAGGTCGTCAAGGCCAAGGATGGTGCTGGTTCGGCTACTCTTTCAATGGCCTACGCCGGTGCAGAATTCGCGGCCAAAGTTATCCGTGCCTTGAATGGCGAGAAAGGCATCGTTGTGCCGACCTTTGTTAACCTTGCTGCTGACAAGGTCGGTGGTGAGGCGCTCAAGAAGGAACTCGGCAAAGACATTGAGTATTTCTCTGCGCGTGTTGAACTCGGGGTAAGCTTGATACACTTTGATTGAGCCCTTGTCTGACTTTGCCGCAGGTAAATGGTGTGGAGAAGATCAATGCGCTCGGCAACATTACGGGTGCGGAGAAGAGTCTCATCGACGCCGCTCTCCCTGAGCTTGCGACCAACATCGACAAAGTGAGTTGCATTTGCTCCGTTTTGAAATCACCTACTCAATTCCCTTCAGGGCGTTTCGTTCATTGAGGCCCCAAAGCTTTAGAATGTAGAATGTAGATTAGCACAGAGTGTATTCAAATGTTCACGTGTCACGTGATTGGACGCGTTCGTTCCACACGTCCATATCTCTCTCTCCCCCAAATTATGTGGTCGATCATTTCCAACGTTCTCAAGCTACAGAACGCAACAGACGCCAGGTTGGACGCTCCTAACCCGGACATGTGCGCTCAATTTGGGGTCGATCTGAACGCGCGCAACGAACTCATCCAAGCCTTGACGGCTCGTCTCCAGGCAGCGGAGAAAGATAGTGAGGAACGCAAGAACGTAATTCGATCTTGGAAACAGAAGGCTGTCTACATGGAGAAGCTGGTCCGTTACTTGGAGGAAGACGACGAATGCGTTCGTCGCAAAATTGCGGAGAGGAACGCCAGGGACGCTGCGCGCGACGACGAGCTACGCCACATGCACCATCATGTTTCGCAACTCGATCAGGAGACGCACGACGTCAAAGACGAACGGGATACTGTGACCCACGTGCTGGAGAAAGCAAAGGAAGAGATGGCAATGCTCCGGAGGGAACTTGCGCACCGGGATGGGGCAAGGAAAGGGGAGAAAGAGACGGAACGGAAGAAAGACGTCGAGTGGGAGGTGAGTTTGCCTGTTCTCTTTCTTTCTTTCTTTCTTTTTCCCTCTGATCTATCAGGGAACCACCACGCAGAATATCCAAATAGAACTTACGCGTCTTCGAAGCGAGCTGTCCCTAAAGGACGAGCAGCTGGCCACCCAGGGCAAGGAATTAACAAGGAGACTGGAAAGCAAGGACAAGGAATTGGTCATGAAGGACGAGGCCGTCTTGCAAGTGGACCGAGAAAAGAGGGAGCTCGAGAGGAAGTTAGACAATATCCAGTCGGAATTGGACAGGATCAACACGGAGTCGGATAAGACGGATGAGATCAAGTTGGAGCTGGACAGGGTCAAAGTGGAATCGGACAGGATCACCACGGAGCGGGACAACTTTTCATCGGACAATTCTCGATTGCGCGACCAGGTCCAACGACTACAAAGAGACAACGCTTCTATGGAGGTTACACTTGCCCAGCGGAACAAACAAATCCAACATTTGAAAGATGATATTATGGGTCTTAACATTGCCCTGGACTCGAAGCAGCAAGAGGTTGAACTGGTGCGTAACAATGGCCTGATTCTGGGAGGCTGATGAACTGACCACGGCCTTTTCGTTTCAAGATAAAACGCAGATATGAAGTCCGGAGGATCGCGGGTCCAACTCCTAGTCGGACAAACGCAGCTCCGTCGACTACCAGTCTACCTCCGGCTAAAAGTCGGCGTCGTCTTCTATCAATGCCAAGTAACGCGGAGAAGGAGAACATGAAACAATGATTATACACGACCAAGCGTATCACTTATTCCAGGTTTATTGCCGCAGTGTAGCATAGTTTGATTGCATAGATATCTATAACAATAATTTATGAGATTGATCACCGACCGAATCCTCCTTGTGCTCGATTCCACGACGCGATGATTCGAGCTTTCCGCCACGGAAACAACGCCGTGGTCCACTCCGTGCGCTCATTCCGAACTTCAGCGACTCATTTCGGTCAGAGAGCCGTGGTTTACAGCAGAAACGGCGACCCGTTCGCTGTTCTTTCGGCAGTCAGTTTCCCGAATCTCCCTCCCCCAACGCCAGGAACCGCAAACGTCCGTTTTCTGCTTTCGCCCATCCACCCCGCTGACATCAACGTCATCGAAGGGGTCTACCCAGCGCGGCCTTCTCCAAGCACGGACTTGTCGTCTGACGGAAACACAGTCTTCGTCGCTGGCAATGAAGGGGTAGCCGAAATTCTTTCTGTCGGGGATGGTGTCACGAATCTGAAGGAGAGGGACTGGGTAATCATGACGAAGCCGCAAATGGGGACTTGGACGTCAAGCAGGAATGTCCGTGTCGAGGACGTGCTCAGAGTGGATTCCTCGGCGTTGAACGAGGTGCAGGCCGCAACTCTTACAGTACGTGCGTTCTCGTTGACCTAGCTAATGCAAACGCAGCCGACGCAAGGTTTTCTAGGTCAACCCGCCCACGGCGTATAATATGCTTCATGACTACGTTCAGCTAAACGAGGGCGACTGGGTTGTACAAAATGGGGCGAATAGCGCCGTGCGTGTGTCTGTTGTTTCGACGTGACGAGTGAACGCTGATGATGGTGCGAACAGGTTGGGCAAGCGGTCATTCAGATAGCTGCCTCCAAAGGAATCAAGAGCATCAACTTCATCCGCGACAGGTAATTGCGTTCTTCAATCCATATCTCAGCTGCATTGATGAAGGACAGGGACGACGTGAAATCTCTAAAATCACATTTGAAAGGCTTGGGAGCAACTCACGTCGCGACTTATGACGAACTATCGGACAGGGCTTTCAAAGCTACCTTTGCGTCCTGGACACAAGGGAAAGTAAGTTGACAATTATTTCGGGTTGAATCGCACCTCTGAGAGAGGTTCTCATAGGCTGTGAAACTGGGTCTTAATTGCGTCGGCGGAAGAACGACAACGTTGATGGCACGTTTGCTCGGCCAAAATTCACATCTAGTATCATACGGAGCAATGTCGAAAGAGCCATTGTCATTGCCAACGTCGCTCTTCATCTTCAGGAACCTGACGTGTCATGGATTTTGGCAGTCACGATGGTATGATGAGAAAACTATGGACGAACGCCTTCGAATGATGCGCACTCTCACGGATCTCATACGGGAAGGGAAGGCAAGCGTGATTCATCGTTCCAGGGCAACTTCTTAGGCTGACGATTGCGTAGCTCGAGAGTCCGGAACACGAGATTCTGGTCGTCGGAAGTCAAGAATCAGATTCAGATGCTGCAGACAAAATTCGGTCAGCGATTTCTCGCTTGGGTAGTGGGAAGTACGGGAAGAAGGTGCTTCTGAAAGTCCAAGAAACACAGTGATCAATCGACCCACCAGACATATCAGCAATCTACACTTGATATTAAAGCCATATATTATTGACTCGAAAATATCTACTAAGTAAGGTACTCTGATAAGACATGATGCTGGTGTCATTTTCCAGAGGTATGGTAATCTCTGGATAAATCTATTTCTCCCTTCAAATGGACGTTCGTGATCTTGACTTGTCGTTGCCGAGGAACAGAACGCTTCCCTTTTTTCTTGGTGGTTGGGGCCCTGGGTATGGGTGCTTCTGCTGCTGTAGCCTGCAACCCCTCTGCACAATTATAGGTGCCATCCATGCCACATAAGAAAACACGCACCTGAAGCAAGCGCTTTGAGTAAATCGACGTCGTTTGGCACTTTGAGCTGATGCCACAAATCAAGAAATTCTGAGGCACGCGAATTAGCCGATCGGACGCGAATTGATGAGAACGAACCTTTCTCGATCTGCATCCCTCCACTCTCTTCGTCTGGTTTGATTTCGTTCCAAAACACCATTCTCAATTGACCATCCTTGACGGTGCGTGTAACGAGCACGTCTCCCTCCTTCTCAAGTTCCTCGATAGCCTGTGGAGCCTCTTTCCAAGACTCTTTCAGGGCACGAACGGGTATTCCACCCCCTTTCCGAGTTTGGCGTTGAATTTCCGTCAGAAGCGCGGCTTTGTTGCGAAAATTGAAGTCATGCTTCAGACAATTCAGCTCGAGCACTGTAGGCTACTCGAGGGACCTACACGGTAGGAAAAAAGGTCGGTCTTGGGGTCGTATTGGATGCGATCATGCGACCTGAACTTTTCCAAAAGAACCAGATCGGTATCCAAAGGCGAATTCGTTACGATTGCAATGTCCTGCAGCCTCATTGGGTTTGGAGTGGACTGAATGCGGTGAGGTCAGTCTCGCTGTCACACACAGGCTCTGGTACTCGAATCACTTTTAGATAATCGACGGCATAGACGAGCTGTGTGTTGACATTCGCTGCAGGCTGAGAGTGCCAGGAAGAGTAATCCTGGCGATGCAGCACGCGCTTGAACGCGTCGGCGTCCTTGGAGAGGAACGACATTGACCTGCTTACGCAAGCAAAGTTAGGTCGGAGTTTACGTCTTTGATAGAACGGGTCTTTGATCGCGATTATCACCAAGTCTCTATCATTATATCATGGTGAGCCCGACGTCGTCCGCGACGTTCCTTGGACCAATTTCTTTCAGTCTTCTGGTGTACTGGCCGCAGATGCCTGTCTCAACGAGTTCCGTCAACTCAAGTTGGGCAAGAAGCTCAAATACATCATCTATAGCCTCAACAAGGACTCGACGGAGATCGTCGTAGAGAGGAGCTCGGAAAGCTCTGACTATGAGGAATTTCTGTCGCATCTGCCACCCGACCAATGCAAATGGGCAGTCTATGATTTCGAATTTGAGAAGGACGGAAAGAGGAACAAGCTCTGCTTCATCTCCTGGTCAGTGGCGTCCGATCGATCCAACTGTTTACTGATCCTGACTCTTCTCTTTCGTGGCACACTAGGTCTCCTGACGACGCCAAAATTAAATCCAAGATGGTGTTCGCCGCCTCACGAGAGGCTCTCAGGCGAAGGCTCGACGGAATCGCAGTAGAGATCCAGGCTACTGATCCTGATGAGGTCGCCTACAAGACAGGTCTTTCAGCTTTCCCAGAGTGTGCTGCTGTCTGCTGATCTGATTCCGTTATAGTCCTTGCGAAAGCCCAATCCTCTACCCGCTGACGTCTTGCTTGACTATATCGTACTTATCCCCCAACTCTTAAACCTTCTGTACCCACTGTGCGTATACATAAGTTTGCAATGCAGTTTCTGGACGATTTGCTCTAAATCTCCCTTGTGCCCGTGTACGTCCGCCCTGAGTCATATCTAAGTATTTATTTTTGTCCGTTCGTCGCTGTGTGCACCGCCTGTTCTTGACACGTAAAAAGCCGTACCCTAGATAGCCGTTCACTTTGTTCTCTTGAGTAATATTGTCGTTGGCTTCCCAATCGGGTAGTTCGCCTGGGTAGGACCGCATCAACCCAGCGTCCAATTCAGCCTCACACAGGTGATCGTCGCGGATTCCGTTCCCATCCCTTCCGCCGTCACCTTCATCAGCTCGCTCGTCCTTTGCTGAGCCACCACCAGCAACTAGACCTCCTCGGTCCACTCACTCCAGGTTCCAGTAGAGATTCATCATGGCGCAGGCCGCGATTGCTGTTCCCTCCAGTGTTCATTCCCTGCCCTACGTCCACGCTCACAACCAGCGTAGACATGTTTCCAAGAACCGCTTCTTCATCGTCGAACTCTCTCAGGCATTATTTGATTTCGTCATACAATTACTCCCGACCGCAGAAGAGATGGCAGTCAAGGAAGACGTCAGGAAACTACTAGAACGCTTAATCCGTACCATAGAGCCTGACAGCCGTCTTCTGTCCTTTGGAAGCACCGCGAACGGGTTCAGTCTTCGTAATTCAGGTCAGCGCTATTCCTCCACCGCCTCAAACCATGTTGATCCTCCTAAAAGATATGGACCTCTGTTGCCTCATCGACTCCGATGAGCGTCTCTCCGCTTCTGACCTTGTCACTATGCTTGGTGATCTTCTTGAACGCGGTACGTCTTCGTTTCTACTGGGTTTGCTCAAGCCACTTGTTCATGGAGTGACGCTAGAAACCAAATTTCACGTCAAGCCTTTGCCTCATGCCCGCATCCCGATCGTGAAGCTATCCTTGGATCCCTCTCCGGGGTTACCTTCGGGCATTGCGTGTGATATCGGTTTTGAGAACAGGCTCGCACTCGAAAACACACGGTTGCTGATGTGTTATGCGATGATCGACCCTACTCGCGTCCGCACGCTAGTTCTGTTTCGTAAGTTCTCTTGCCACGCCTCCTCCCATCAGTTACTTATTGGAAGAAACTTAGTCAAAGTATGGAGCAAGCGGAGGTCGGCGTTCATACTCCTTCACGATCCTGTTTCTTCGTCTCATACGCTTTTGACCCAGGAAAATCAACTCGCCCTATCAAGGGACGCTTTCGTCCTATGGATATGTCCTCTTAGTCATATATTTCCTTGTTCATGTCAAGAATCCTCCAGTCCTTCCAAATCTGCAGCAGATGCCACCACTGCGCCCTATCTCCCGGGTCAGTACTGTGGTTTGACATAGTTCCTGCGCTCATTTTTAACAGGAGGATACACATATTGGTGCTTACAATACTTGGTACGACCCAAATCTCATATCTCTCGGAAACCTTATACAATGTCTGCCCCAGGTTCTTCGACGATATCAAGCTCCTATGCCAGCGATGGCACTCATCTAATACAGAAAGCGTTGCTGAACTGTAAGTTCGTATTTTCCATGCTGCCGAATGACCCTGATGATGTATTGTGCAGTCTAATCGATTTTTTCCGTTTTTATTCCCGTGATTTCACGTACAATACTGGTGTTGCTTCAATACGTGCTGGATTACTCAAGAAAGAAAGCAAAGGATGGCAAAACGATGTATGTTTGATCAACAACGTTTGGCCATTAGGTGCTTATCGTTCATACAAGCTTTCCAATTCAAAGTTTAACGATGCGAGGGAACGGAATCGCTTTTGTATTGAAGTGAGTCGTTGTTTGTTGTTGCTTCGGGTCATGAGTTCAATCTTGTCCAGGATCCTTTCGAGACTAACTTCAATGTCGCGCGATGCGTTACCAGAGATGGATTATACCAGGTAGCTGCCAGTCTCAACTGCAGGCAGAGGCATGTCTAAGCCTCTTCATAGATACGCGGCGAATTCATGCGCGCAGCACGTATCCTCGCAATGCGACCGCGTGCACCGCTGGCGCTGGCCCAGCTCTGTGAGGAGAAGGCTGTAGGCGCACCGCCAGCTCCTGCCTCTTCGCTTTTTGTACCTCCCCGCCTATCACATCCACCTCAAGTTTCCTCCAGCACTGGCACCAGTCCCATGCAAGCGAAGGAATCAAGGGGTGTGCCCTCGGAAGGTCGTTCACCTATGCCGGAATTCTTTCAATCTGGAAGCCGGACTCCTGCAGAACACCGCATGCCCGAACACATGGCTCCTAAGCGCAGCCAATGGACTAGCCCACCTCCTCCCGAAGCCTCCCCTGAACACCATGCAATGTTCCAGAACCAACTTGAACAAGGCATCGCTTTGGCGACAGCTTCAACCTTGGCAAGTGATTGCGCTGCCTCGAATGCATCACGGGATAGCCTTGAGACTATGAACGACGAGGAAAACCGTTCAGAAGCTACTGGATCTGATGATCATTCCACCCGATCCTTCAATGACGGATGCCCGGCTGTTTCCATACCGTTGACGATGGTGACTCAGCCATTGAGCTTCAGAGGCAGGTTGATATCTAGGCCCGCTGATCTGTCAAATGATCAAGTTCCGCGTACCATTATCCACCAGCAAGCTGAGATGACTGCTCAGAAAGCCGATCTTATTCGCCGCTCCCAATCTGGACCTTTGAGTCGCAAACTGGCTAATCGTTTCTCGTGGCCATCGACCACATACCCTGCCCCTGCTTTGTTTCAACCTTCGCCTTCCATACGTTCACATCATCTGCATGTTCAAATTCCACCCGCTCCCGCTGACACATCTACTGTATTCTATGAAACCACTGCGACACAATCTCGCATCCCGCAACCATATTCCAACACGCAAGAACACACTGTCAATGTCATCCCCAGTCAATATCCTACACCCGGATCTCAATTAACATCTATATCATCATATCACGATCGTATAAACGAGGTTGAGGAGAGGTTACCTCCATCTCTCGAGCACGATTTATCCGCCATACACCTATGTGACCGTGGCTTCCCCGGGAATGAAAACCCATCGATAACCAAGCCAACGGGTTCGCCGTTGTTGACTTACTCGCACGGCGCGTTTGCACATAGGCATGTCCCGTCCGTTGTCACGACTGCATCCCATGCAAACAATCTTTCCAGATCAAATTCTCAGTCGCCCTCGTCGTCTCCCACGCTTGCCCAGCTTGCACAACGTCATCTTACTGTCACGAATGGGAGGTTGAAATCAAGGTCGCCTTCCCAATCCCCCTTGAGATCGAATACCCTGCAGATACCTGGAGGTGTGGAGATGAACGTCAATTTGGCCTCTTATCCATACCCAGCTGCATACATCAATTGTCCTTCTACCCCGTCGTCGAGCTCGATGTCACCAATCTCACCAACGACACACGAGGAGCTTCCATGTCGGTCGTCGCCCCAACCACCGATGCACATACCTGTCAAATTAGGAAGCCGTTCGGGGTTGAAACCATCCATGAATCTGGGGCAGCCACACACGATACCCTCCGCTCAAGGTTCTGTGAACCTCGCGGGATCGCCGCGAAGTGTAACGCCACTCCGATGAGCCACTGTGGAACAAGTAGGGATTTGTGTGATGATCGAGCGCTCGAATATTACCATTCCAACTCCCCGAAGTACAGCGTGTTACTATACAATGCTGCGAGTCAGGGAACCTGGACGCGTTGAGGCATGAAAAGAGACCTTGGTTATGTGCACTGTTGCTGGCACGCTGTACATAGCTTGTACATGACCCTTTGCGCTTGTACTAACAACTTCATGTGATCACTGCCATGTGCAGCGAAGGGCAGTGCAATGAAGGTACACTACTACATCAACAAACAACACAATATGGGATCCCTTGACATCATTCTTGTGCGATGAATGGGTTTGCGATCTCTTCAGAGCCATCAACGGGGCTCAACAGCGTGATAGTCGGTCCACGGAGAACGACTAGCCCTAGCGCGCGCGAGTGAGGTTCGGGTTCTGGTAAGAAAATGTCAGATCGGAGGACCGGGTGGGTGAGGGATTCGAATATACCTTGCAATTCTTCTTCGACCTCGTCGAGCACAAGGTTGAGTAGTTGATCGTAGCCCTTCAGATTGCCGGTGACTGTGGGCAGAGGGTCAGCACGCATCGTAGGAGGAGCGATCCACCGAGCGTACCCTCGCGACCGCCGGTGAACTTGACTCGTATCCTCTCGTTTACATATTTTGAGAGATCGAGGATGGCTTCGCGCTTGCTCTTACTTGAGTCTTATCAACATGAATGGACGGTGGCTTGTGGAACGCTTACTTTGCCTCTGCGCTGGGGACAGGTGGCCTTGCGCCACGCATGGCAGGAGCGCCACGGCCACCTCGTGCAGCACCACGAACCTGCGGAAGCGATCAGAGAGCGATTGAATAAAACTTCGCGAGCATGAACTGACCCGATCTGCCATAGCTTATTACCTACAGAGTTTACCTACAAGATGGTGTCGGATTGACTCGTGTTGGCACCTCGAGATGATAATTTTTGAACACCCGCTTGCCGCGCGACTCCTTGTCCTTGACCCCTCCCTCAGCCCACACAACGCTTCTCATTCAACCAACGAACTAAGCAAAAAAAAAAATACACACACACAAAAAAGATCAAATCAGTCGTACGCTCGCAACCCCTTTGACTACAGAAATTCCCTTCTCCTTGCTCTTCGACGACGACGACGGCCACGCACCCCATCAAGTCTCGATCATGAACGCCAGCGAACTCCTCGCAAACACCCTATCTCCCGGTACGCCACTCGTCCACATGCACTCGACAGCCAGAAATAACCTTTCTCAGACGCAAATACGCGTCAGAATGCTACCCAACAGCTCGAGAATGCATCGAGAGAGAACTATGTACGTCTTCGCTCGTGTTATCCCGACCTCCCGTTGACTCCCCGATCTCTAGCCAGCGTACATGGTCATGCTCTCTGCGGAGCTCGCCAACGAGAGCTCACAGCTACACATCCGCAATGCTGCAGCTCTGGCCCTCAAAAACGCATTGTCTGCTCGTGTACGTAAACGCGTCATCTCGCTTTCTTTCAACCCTCTTTACAATCCGCTCTCCAGGAGGCTGCGAGGCAAGCAGATTTCGCAAGCAGATGGCTCACGTTCGACGCCGATGCCAAAGGCAAGATCAAGCAAGAAACACTCTCCACCCTGGCTTCTCCCCTTGCAAAAGCGGGCTCCTTCGCCGCTCAGGTGGTTGCCGCAATTGCAGCAGTAGATCTTCCACACGATCGATGGCCAGATCTTATCGAATTACTTCTTGGCTTCGTGAATAACAGCGCCAACACGAATCTCAGAATCGCTACGCTGCAGGCCATCGGTTATATCTGCGAGTCGATTGTGCGTCGTCTGACTGATATTTGTCTATCGCCTCACCCGTCCGTCCAGAAACCGGAAATTTTGAGTCTGCGATCAAACGAGATTCTCACCGCTGTGATCCATGGAGCTCGCAAAGATGAGCCCTCCTCGGAAGTCCAGCTAGCTGCCGTGCATGCGTTATACAACTCTCTCGAGTTCGTCCGTGAGAACTTTGAGCGTGAGGTGCGTCATGTCAAACGCTTGATCTTTTGTACCCTCAGTCTTTGACAGGGCGAGCGCAACTACATAATGCAAGTCGTGTGCGAAGCTACCCAGAATTCTACAGTGGCTGTGCAAGTGGGCGCGTTCGAATGTCTAGTGAAGATAATGGCCCTTTATTACGATAAGATGGCGTTTTACATGGAACAGGCGCTATTTGGCGTATGTAATCACCAAGCGCTCGAGTTTTCTGTGTATCAACCCTTTACTTCCAGTTAACAGTCATGGGCATGAAGCATAATGATGAGCGCGTAGCGTTGCAGGCCGTCGAGTTCTGGACAACCGTTTGCGAGGAAGAAATCGAGCTCGCTCACGAGGCGCGGGAGGTAATTGCTTTATCCTGTTGCGTGTTTCGTCACTCATTCATTCCCTAGGCTGCTGACTTTGGCGAACCACCCGAGGCCGAGTCCAAATTCTTTGCAAAAGTTGCGCTACCTGAAGTGATCCCCGTCCTCTTGTCCCTTCTTACGCGTCAGGAAGAAGACGCGGACGAGGACGAGTGGAATATCTCCATGTCTGCCGGCACATGTTTAGGCTTTATGGCACAGGCAGTTGCGGATCCCATGGTTCCCGCCGTCATCCCTTTCATCGAGGCTCATATCAAAGCACAAGATTGGCATCAACGCGAGGCTGCCGTGATGACATTTGGCTCGATCCTTGATGGTCCCGATCCCACCGTACTCATGCCTCTTGTGAACCAGGCTCTTCCTCTTTTGATCGGGATGATGAGCGATTCCAACATACACGTCAAGGACACAACCGCATGGACGCTTGGCCGTATCTGTGATTTGTTGATCATCACAATCAAAGCCGATGTCCACCTCCATCCTTTGGTGACTGTGCTTGTGACTGGCCTACAGGATAATCCACGGATTGTAACCAACTGTTGTTGGGCTTTGATGAACCTTGCCGATCAACTTGGATATCTCGAGGAAGAAAACGAGCAAACTGGATACCTGTCACCGTATTATGAAGGCATTGTCAATGCCCTCCTGCGCGTCACAGAGACGTGAGTACTCTCAACTTTCCGGCAGAATTCCGGGCCCTTATGACGATTTTCAGTACAACGAACGAAGCGAATTTCCGAACTTCAGCGTATGAGGCGATTACCTCATATGTCGCGCACGCGAGCGCTGATGTTATCCCAATCGTGCAAAACACTCTGATCACCATTCTGGTTCGTATGGAGCAATTGTTGGGGATGCAGGTATGTGGTGGTGTTACTTCTGTCTTTATGGTTATCTTATTGGGTGTCGCAGAACCAAATTATTGGCGTGGATGATCGCAACAACTGGAATGAGTTGCAAAGCAACCTATGCAGCGTTGTGATTGTGAGGCGTCTTTTTCCACCACTGTTCAAGGTCTCTGGCTGACTGGTTCATAGAGTGTCGTCCGCCGACTGAATGATGGCATTCAACCCATGGCAGATCGCATCATGACTATCGTAATCGAACTCATCCGGGCAGCGGGAAAGACATCGACTATTCTCGAAGATGCGTTCCTAGTCGTCGGATCACTAGCGTCTGGCAAGTACCGTTTGTCTCTCTCTGTTCGGTGGTTTGTTCATGCCGTTCCTCTCCGTAGCTCTCGAGGGTGGTTTCTCACCATACATCCAGGCGTTTTTGCCGTACCTATACACTGCTCTCAAGTCTTATGAAGATACCCAATTGTGCATGGTTGCCGTCGGCGTTATCGGCGACATCTCTCGTGCATTAGGCGACCAGAGCGCGCAATATGCTGGCGCATTCATGAACGTCTTGCTGGAGAATCTCCAGAGTGAAGTTTTGAACCGCAACGTCAAGATCTCTATATTATCGTGCTTTGGCGATATTGCGCTCGCGATCAATATCGCTTTCGAGCCCTATGTCGATACCACGATGGGCGTGCTAAGGCAGGCTGGCGCTGTTCAACCCAACCCTGTAAGCTTTGCTACTCTACACCTTTGATCTGTCTACTCATTCTCCCTTGCGATAGCTTGATTTTGATCTCGTAGATTACGTCACCCAACTGCGCGAAGGGATCCTGGAAGCCTATACGGGCGTTGTTACCGGCTTCAAGAACACCGAGAAGGGTAAGTCAACGTTCTGTATTCCCGTCTTTTGCTCACCGACGCCTCCAGTCCAATTATTACTTCCACACTCGTCGAATATCCTAGAGCTCATCCAACGGTGCCTGGCTGACGAAGATCGAACGGAAATGACTGTCAAGTTGTGTTTCGGACTCTTGGGTGACCTTGCGGACTGCTTCCCCAACGGCCAGCTCAAACAACTTTTGCTTTCCGAGTGGGTGGCGTCCGAGCTACGAAACAAACGCGGCATGTCGCCAGAAACAAAGAGGACAATGCGCTGGGCCCGTGAGGTGAGATCCGTTGACATTGACCCTCCAAGAAACAGCCTTTTCTCTGACTGTCCGATAGATGATCAAACGTGCGACTGCATAGAGCCACGACGACCACACCCCTTCATATCTCACCCCATGCAACCAAACTAATTAGGTTTTACATTCCTTTTGTTCCGCATCTCCAAGTGACGTTCCGTCCATCGCCATCTGAAGGAGGCACAGCATATCATTCCCCCTTTTTTTTTTTTGCATTCGCATGTAATAGAAGACGGTAACACACTGGTTTTGGTATTTTTAGTTCTTTTCTTTTCTTTTCTTCCTTCTGCCTTCCTTTCTACTTTTCCCCTCCTTTTCTCTCACTTCCGAACAGCCAAGTAACTATCGGATTCAGAAATTGCTCATTGTGTTGCCACATTTGTCGTCGCCGATCCAGCCTGTATCTCTTACCCCCTCAGCGATTCTGTAATTTTGGCAACGCATGTAATTATCAACGCGTGCGTACGATCGAACGAACCCAATCATGCAGCACAGATCTTGCTCCCCACTTCATGACGATTTGAGAAAAAGACACGCGTTAAATAATAATAGTACGACGACAGCACAAAACGAAAGCTATTCGAGAATATTTATCCGACGAAATTCAACATCATAGTCTGCTCTCCAGCAAGACCGCATCCCTTCTCCATCCCAACGTCCCCGGCCCAAACGCAGCTTCGAGCGCCTCATCGATCGTCCGGACGAAACAAAACTGCATCTCACGTCGTATCTCCGGGGAAACGTCGTGCTCGACGTCTTTTCTGTTCGCCCAAGGAAGAACAATCCTGCGTATTTGGGCGCGGTGCGCGCCGAGGACTTTCATCCGAATTCCCCCAACGGGTGTGACGCGCCCGCGAAGCGTGATCTGTAGACCGCGCGGTCAGCCGGTTGACGTCAAGAAACCCACATTATCGTTCAACGACTGACCTCGCCCGTCATCGCAACGTCCTTGGATACGGTCGCGCCACTAAGCAACGATACGAAAGCACAGGTCTGACAAACACACGTGAGCGACGACGACGACCGAGTACAAACAACGACGAGCTGATTTTCATACCATCGCGATGCCTGCACTCGGACCGTCCTTCTTCTGGGCTCCCGCAGGAAGGTGAAGATGAACATCGATAGCTTCCGGAACCTTGAGAGGGTCGATGCCCCGCCCAGCCGTGATCCCAAGTTCGAACGCGTGGGACTTGACCCAACTCAGCGCAATCTCCCCGCTCTCCTTGATGACGTCTCCCAAGCTGCCCGTCAGCTTCAGTCGGCCGGTACCAGGAATCACGGTGCTCTCGACGGGCAGGATCCCTCCTTCGCCCATACCAGTGACCACGAGCCCATAGACGACCCCACGTTTCTCCTCCCGTTCCCGTTCTTCGCTGTCCCAACGTGGGACGCCAAGAATCTTCTCCAGCTCGTTTTCCTCAACGACGCCATGCCATTCTTTGCTGTTCTGCCCCTCGCTGGAGGAGGCATCCAAGCACTCTGCCCATTCCACAGCCTTGAACCTGACGACCGCTCCGATCGCACGCTCAAGACTCCGCACACCTGCTTCGCGGGTGTATACAGTCGCAATATGAAGCAGCGCATCGTCCGTCAACTGGAGCTGAGACGGCGACAATCCATTTGCGAGAATTTGTTTCGGCAAGAGGAACCGTCGGGCGATGTGCATCTTCTCGTCATAAGTGTACCCCGACAGCTCGACGACTTCACATCGATCTAGAAGCGGAGCGGATATCGTCTCGAGCGTGTTTGACGTGCAGATGAAGAGCACTTGACTGAGATCGACGGGGACGTTGATGTAATGGTCCTGAGGAATATAATCAAGTAAATAACCATTCGAAAAGCACGACGACCTATACTTGCATTGAATGAATAATTCTGCTCAGGATCGAGCACCTCCAGCAAGGCAGCCGATGGATCTCCGTGAAAATTGTTGTGGCCAACCTTGTCAATTTCATCGCTTTGTGTTTTGAAAAAAAAAAAAAAAAAAATTAGGTCGGTATCGCGGTGCACGGCAAAGGGGCCCACAGTAATATGACAGGATCACATCTCCCAGCTTTTCGGAGCGCCTGGACAATCATGCCGGGCCCCGATGCCACGTATGTTCGGCGGTGTCCCCTGTAGTTTCACCTCAGCTTCTCGTGCTCTTGCCATCTACAAGCGGAAATGAACTACCTGATCTCAGCCTCGTCACGCACACCGCCCAAGGATATACGTTGAAAAGGTCGATCGAGAGCCTTGGCGATCGACTGGCCGAGCGAGGTCTTTCCTGTCCCTGGAGGACCAACGAACCTACAAATTCAAGGAATTCGATTCAATACTCGACGTTAGAATAAAACCAGTCTCCTCACAATAATATCGGACCTTTCATGCCCTTCTTCCTCGGTTTAGGGAGTTCAGTAGGAGTCGAAACATGTCTCGAGACAGCACTACCGTTGGAAACGGGTATTAGTGCGCGCTCGGGATTAGATCGATCCGACGATGCCTTGATCAGCTGGTGCGCAGGCGTATCAACCGCTACCACCGAAGTCGAGGGGGTGGCTTCATCGGCGATCGCGTGCAAACGAACAACAGCAAGGAATTCTATGAGTCGGCGCTTGATTTGATCGAGACCATAGTGATCTGCATCCAGTTGGGCACTGACAATCAATCGATTTATGAGCAAACAGTGACGCCGTGCTGAGCAACGACTCACCGAGCCTTGGCCAAGAATCCTAGGTCAAAGAGCGCGTCCTGTGCGGTCGTCTGGGAAGACAACACGGACGGCCAAGGGAGACTGGTCAACCATTCGAGCTAAACCTCGAGTCAGCATGCGCAACCCCCAGGGTAGAAAGAGGTATCTCACATATGTTCGGATGACACCGTTCTCGACGCTTCCCTGAGGGATGCGTTTCAGTCTCCTCCACTCTCTCACCCCGACCTTTCTCTCCTCGCTGCCTGCACACAGTGCCTCGATTTTCTTCCGAAGGTCAGCGAGATCGTCCGCATCCGCCTGCTCATCCTCGTCCAACTCATTTCCCGAATTTCCTCCCATGCCAAAGCCAGTCCCGCCCGGGCTGTTGCCGACGTGTCCGGGCGTCGAATTATGCAAACTGTGAAGCTCGCGTTGAATCGCCGCGAGTTGCTGACGCAGGAAATACTCCTTTTGTTGGCGGGAGAGAGACTCGTCGACGGCGGTTGCAATCTTCTTGGAGACCTCGGAGATAGACTGTTGTTTGACGAAGAGCTCGGTCGCACGGCGAAGACGGTCCTCGGTCTCAGTCGCCGCGAGAAAATCTGTCTCACGAGAGGATCCGGGTCAGCGGAATGCGTTTCGTCCCCCGTGTGTGTGCGTGTGTGCGTGTGGGGTGTGGGACGCACACGAATACACGCGCATACTTTGTACAAAGACTGAAAGGAGACCGGGACTCACCGAGTTTGTCAGCGTATTGGCCAGAGATGGATGCGACGAGGACGTCGGCCATCCATGCAGCACGTTGGTCAGGGATCTCTTCGACCATGGTGGCGACCTTGAGCCAGTCGTCTCTCCTCTGAGGTTGGGCCGGGTCCCTAGCGAGCCTGTCGAGTAGCCTGAGAGCAGCAACCTTGAACGCATCGACGATCTCGCGAGAGGGTGTC
Organism: Leccinum uliginosum; assembly: GCA_038091455.1. Taxonomy (NCBI): domain Eukaryota; kingdom Fungi; phylum Basidiomycota; class Agaricomycetes; order Boletales; family Boletaceae; genus Leccinum; species Leccinum uliginosum. The sequence continues at coordinate 33,525 of JBBPOM010000054.1, forward strand.
GTCTCGAGACCGGGGTAGGCTACGAGGTGCTGTGGGAGAGAATCGAGAGCAGAGGGGTCGAGGTCGAGGGGTTGGAGGAGGCGGACGCGAGTTAAGCCATGGAGATAGAGCAGGTAGGGGTAGCGGGCGGTGGGTGAGGTTGCGGTGCGGGCACGAACGAGACGAATGACGCGGGCTGCGACGCCGTGGGTCGGTGGTGGTGCATCAGCGGGTGCAGGTAACAGCGCGGACGCATCGCCGCCATTGTTGCGTACCGGGACTGGGACGGCTGCGAGGACCGGGTGACCGGCTTCGGAGTCGCCGAGAACAGCGAGCAGACTGTCTGCAAGAGCTGGCGAGATTGGGATGGAGATACGGGCGGTGGGGAGGAGAACGAGGGGGTGGGGGAGGGGAAGGACGGGCAGTCGTACCGATGACATGACTACTAACTAAGCTAAGGAGAGGAGAGTCATCACATTCCATTTTTCACACTCGATAAATTCAGAGATTTTATGTATTTTTCGCGTCTTTTTTTCGAAATTCTACCTATTTTATCCCTGATTTCGTCTCAGCGCGAAGCCCTGGAAAGTTCACTGCGACAAGGCATGAGAACACGACCAACAAGAAAAGTCACACGAACCAAAAAGCCGAATCAATACAAGACTTGACCTCCTTGTAGCTCACGACCAAACAACTTTGTTCGTCTCGAGAGACCAGCATGATCCGTTCGTCCGTCCCACTGTCGAGCTACCACCAAAATCATTCTCTATACTTTGTACTGTTCTGCTCACGAACCTTGTTCAGGCACGAAAGAACGTGCGACAAGTTCACTACCGGGTTCCCGTTCTCGTCCACTTGGTGGAACACGTAGTCGCGAAAAAGCTTGATGATATACCTATCCCCCGTTTCCGACCACCGCGGCTCACGGGCAAATCTGGAAAATAATATGAGCCACTCGCCGTCGCCGGCAATAAAGGTACGCACTCTGGTCGCTCGTTAATAAACCCGAATTTGCACAGCAGACGAACCAGACGTCCGTTTTCGAGTTCACTCGTGAGCTCGCTCTCCAGCCTGTCTGTGCCCCTGTAACCGAGAAAGGTCAAACCATCGTTCCTCGCAAGGAAAGACACCTACACCTGAACTTCCTCCATGTCGCGCAGTAATCGATTCTGTCCGATCATATCGATGACCTGCACGATACTCTACATATCGGATCCGCCATCAATACATCGATCTCTTTCTCGGCAGGACCATCCCTTTACCTTGTGTGGGCCAGGCTTGGAGACCAGGTACAACGCCAGCGTCTTGACATCACCAGAATACGCTCTCGTCATCATTTCCAACCCTTTCGGCAGCGTGTTCGTCGCGGTAAGGTTACCGCAACACAACGCAAAAAGCAGTCGCCCAAACATCACCAGGTCCTCTTGTTGAAGAAGACCAACGTCTTGCCGTGTATCATACATGAGGACGTCGACAATACCGCACGAGCCGATCCGCAGACTGACATGACGTCAACTACAAACGCATCGAATGCATCAAAGCAGTAAAGACGCACCGATTCTTTCCTGTCAGCAGAATCTTTGTTGGATCGATTATCCGAACTGCCAACCCTGCTTCGTGAGTCGCTCGTATCGCACTTGCGATCTGAATGATGTATGACCACAGCGTGGGTTCGGGAACGACGACGTTTGTCGCTCCTCCGAACCTACTCTGAGGGAAAGCAACCGACTTGGGACGTAGATACGCGTCGAACAGCGTTTGCGAGTTGGGATGGTACTCGTATGATACCACCAGAGCTATCAGTCAGGCAGACTCATCAAAACAGTAGACAAGTAGACGGAACGAAACACGGACAGTTGTCGTTGAAGGCACGGGTCGTGAACGCTTCCCGTACCCTAACGATATTGGGATGCTGAACTCGCGACCACGCTTCGATTGCGCCAAACGCGGCCTGGTGCATCAGTCTGAAATCTACACGAGTCAGTCTGTGAAGATCCTCCCTCGCGCTAAAGAGAACACACTCTCGACTCGCCGCAAAACGTAAGCTAATCCGTCGCTCGAGTTCGTCGCGCGGTACACCGTCGAGAACCAGCTGAAGAATTTCTGCCTGTCAAGTGGCGTTGGTTCGAGTGGAGCGAGGGAATGATAGCCCTGGATTTCGTCGGGAAGATTATAGGGTGGGAATGGGATCGAGTGCGTGGCCTCTGAGCGCTTTTGAAGCTCTTCACGGACGTTGTCAGACATGAAGCGTGACGGAGCGAACGCATCGGGAATCGGCCGAGTGTAGAGATAATAGTCGAGCTAGACCGAAGCGCATGAGCCCAAATGTCGCTGTCCAGATGCAGATGCGAGTGACGACTGACAGGTTGCCGCACGTAGGGTGGTTGAGTGGGCTGGTAAAAGCTGCCCAGGGACGAAACAGTGTCGTCGAACTCCGCCTAGTTGAGCCATGAATGAAGTCTGATCCACGCGGCAGGGGCGAGGAACGAACATGATCTGATAAGTACGTAAGTGGATGTTCCACTTGTTGATAATCGTTTGTCGCATCCTGTTCTCCAGGCGGCCGACCAAAGCCGTTGGTCGAGTGATGTTGGGTGAATACATCGTAATCGTCGTGGTCCGAATAATAGGGAGGGGAAGAGGGACTAGCCGCCCGTTCAGAAAAGAGCCAGAGGCAAAGGATGCGGAGCTCACGAGGGAGAGAACGAATGGGACGAGGTCGGTGATGTGGCCGATGTAGGGTTGAAGTTGATTTTGGGCACGAACACGGGCGCGTTGACGGCCTGAGGGGTCAATGCGGCGGTCGGCGGCGAATCTGGAGGTGCTCTAGAGAGAATAAGGATGCGCAATGCGGCCAGAGATGTGTTCGCTCACCCATAGGTGGGGCTGTCCGACTGGAGGGAATGTCAACGCAAAAACTGGGGTGCCGAGCGACGTACCGGAGGGTGATAATATATACAACCTTTATCTTGGAACCTACAGGAGCTGGAGACACGGATTGAGGAGGGAGATGAATACGAGAAATAGGACATTCACCCGTAGATGAGTATGTTTCTACATTGGCGCTGAGGTGATTCTGTCGCTGTATGTTCGGATGAGAATATATGTGCGAGGTGACGGGGTGTGTGGAGGACGTACCCCTTTTCTGAAGAGGTTTTGGGTCGTCGGGTTGTTCCGCTGGATTTACGATCCTGACAGCCGAGTTGGATGGCTGAGGTCTCGCGAAATATGCCATTCAATTTCTTGTCCACAGACGCAGCGACAAACCACCTCCCCATCAAATATATGAATGTACATTAGTCATCATACCGGCACTTGCCGTCTACTTCGACCTCGCGTGACTTCGGTATAGCTTCCAGCACCGCGTTCCTCCTCTTTTTGAGCGCGCCCGAATACGCCATACATACCCACTTGATATATCCAAGGTCCTTGACCCTCCCGTGCTCGACCAGTCTGGCGTGGAGCAGATCGACGTCGCTGAACGCTATGATGGGAGGCACACGGTCGTCCTTGGCCGAAACAGGCGACGTGAGCCGGACCAGCGGTCGCGCAGTCGATGGGGCTGGATTCGAGAGTATTGTTCGAGTAGAAAGAATTGGCGGTTTTGCGAAAAGTCGGATGGGCGTGGACGTCAAAGAAGGCAACGCCATAATGGACACGTCAGGTGGGGCCAGCTGAGAGTCGGTCGGTCGAGAAACTGCGTGGGGTGGATATCGAGCAACGAATGATCGCAGCAACAACAGAGCGCCATCAATGTCACCAGACCTACAAGGTGTCGAGTCAGCCGTGGAATGCAGACAGTCTGTGATATGTCTTACAGTACAAGCACTCTTCTCATGGCAGTGTGAGCCTTCTCGATCAACCGCGCAAACGACCCGACGGTCCCCTTACCCTCTCTCAAACCTTTTTCTTCTGCTACCTCCCAACGCCGCCAGATGTTCTCGGCCCATCGAAGTGCTATATGACGATCTTCTACACCTGCGATCGCGCACCGTTCCAGTGCATTGACATAGGTATGTTCGTCCGGATGTAATATCAGTTCACTGGACGAATCGCCCCTGCTAAAGAGGAGATCGAACGTTTCTCGCGAGGCCTCGATGCTGGCGTGGCTGTAGAATACCGACAGGAAAGCATTCAAGAGCACGGGGGTCAACTCCACGCGCGCAAACCTGCCCTCGAGAAAGCCGCTTTGGTGAGGACTATACGTCATCTCCAAGGATAAAGATCTATCTTGAAGAATCCTGTCGAAAAGTACTCGTGTTTCCGCCAAGACATCCGTCGAAGTCTGGGGCGGGAGACGGGAGAATGAAGGCACGTTCTCCACACACCCCGCCGGTACATCAGCGAACTCGTCGCCCCCCTCGGTATCTTCAACAGACGCGCTCGAAGATACATCGTGATCGCTCAATATTTCCTCTTGGGTTTTGTTCGCGGTCGGTTCTCCGATTGACTGTGCGCTCCGGTCCATGAGTCGAGTAGTCTCTCTTCTGAAAGGCGGCTTGTACGAGGCATAGGTGTGAAAGACGTGGGTCATTAGCTCCGCGTCCAACACCGGGTCTTCGTTGCTTGCGCCATCGCCACTGCCTCGTACAGCTTCAGCAAGTATCCACCTAGCTTTCTTCAGGTCCCCGACGCGTTTACAGCCCTCCAGCAGACCACACCACAAGCCTCTACCACTCATGCCCGTGATTGAATATCGGTCGCCCATCTCCCTCGCAAGCCTCATGCCCTCGCCTAGCCATTCTTGCCCAGCTCGACCACAAATCCGTATGATGGCCTCATAAGCGCCCTTTGTCGGCTCGATCCTATTTTCCTGCATCTCTGCCCAAAGGTCCAGGGCGCGTTCGGGCTCCGGTCGGGCAAACAACCCGCAGGCGCGAATCATCAGAGCATAGAGGTGGGCATCAGGGACAGGGTGGGCGACGTAACGCATGTGAGCAAAGAGATCCCAGGCTTGCGCCTGCGCTGCAGCACGTCCAAGTCCTGGGTCGAGGGAAGGGGACGTTTGGACATTAAAAAGGGCGGATATGACTCTGGTGTATGATTTGATTGGGGAGAAGTGACCGCTAGCTTCATACTGGTGCAAGACTGCGAGTGCACTCGTCGGAAACCGTTGGGTGGTCGGAAGAGACGAGGAACGAGGAGAGAGCGATGCATTGACGATATGAGCTTTGATATGCAGGTCCCGTTGGTGTTCGGTCGGTGGTGCTGATAATGTAATGATGACAAGAGTCGCTCGAAAAAAAAAGGAAACATACCAGAGGCATGAGCTATGAACGAGTCGAATTCTCGAATATTCCCCTGTTTGGCGTATTCCGCTAGCAAGGCATCGACGGTCGCGCTAGGAACATCAGACTGTGATGAAGTTGTGTCGAGAACGGAGTCGAGAACATCGGACCGTTTTTTTGGAGGTTTAGGTAGCTGTAAATCTGCACCGGTCCACGTTGTCGAAGGTTCCACTATCATCAGGTCTTCGTATAACGCATGAAGATACTCATTGGACAAGGAAGTGACAGATGCTGGCCGCGACGGCGGTGGTCGTGCGACCGCCTGGTGCATTCGTCGCAATGCATGGGTATTGGGAGGTCGACATCGAGAGAGAGTCGACACCAAGTCTGAAAGTCTCGACGGAGCGGTGGTCATTCCAAGAGCTGAGGCACAGCCACAAGTTACAATAATATGTAAGACAAGACTGCAGCTAAATTTCACACCTTGGACTGCGTTATATGCACTCGGTGAGAGAAGAGGAAGGTACATTGTACTGTACAGTGTAGATACATGTGACGGAATGTGCTATGACAAGGGAGTGGTAGCGAGGAGCGAGAATGTGGGCAAAGCGCGCAGTGATAAAAGGTAGGAGTGATGTATCTAAGACCTGTGGAGCGGGGGCATGGCATAACGCAGGAGGGATTCGTGGAGAGATAGTATGGACATGGCAAGGATTAATGCGTGTTTTCGGAGGTAGACAAGGAAGGCGTCGCTCGCCCGACGACGACGTCGAAGGGACCGTTGCAGGGGAGGGCGGACCCGATGAGGGTACCATGACCCTTCAAAGCTTCAAGGGCGAGATGTTGGCAGATTTGAAGGTCTTGTCGAGTGTCTTCAAGAACTTGGCGCGGGTCAAAGGGAGATGGCCTTTCTTTGTGCGGTAGGAGAACAGTGAGGGGTGGACTTGAGGGCCTTCCTTGGCGATCGCGTCGGACGCTCACGGGTGATCAGTGCACGGCGTGAAGGATGGATCGAAAGCTGCGAGGTTGTTGACGGTGAATTCGCCGGTGCGAGCGGTAACGAAGAAGGTGGTTGCAGGCGAAGACGGCAGATTGAGAGAATCCGTGAAGTGAGCGTGGTGGATGTCGATCAAGGACGGGGCTCCGGCCTCGTCTTTGCAATCCGTCCTGTCCCCTTGCTCAACTTGGCGAATGTAATATGTGGGCTATGCTCGTGAAAGTATCTCGTCGACTGAAAGCCTTCCCAGTGAATTCCGTCATGTTCTGAGCATTCTGGTGCTCGGAACAAAACAACCCTCATCGGAGGACAATTAGTCATCGATTCATCCGTACTAATCAGCAATATTGTTCCACTTTAAATTTGTTCCTCCTGGTCACCACTGTGCCCCCCATCATTGAAGACCGGCCTTGGTAATGGTCCCTCAAGTTTTTCAAGAACTAGTTTTTTTCCAACCAACTCGTCGCCCTTCAGCCTTTGCCTGGTCCTTTTGATCGCTTCAGCAATAGCTGCTTCTTGCTGCTCAGATTTCAATTGTTTTTTCTTGCTGATAGAGCATGCACGGCCGACCATTGACGTATTAGAATGAGTTCAGTGTCTAAAAATTGACTTTGAATCAATGCTGTCAGGCCTGTCAGTGACTCAGTGCTGTCACCTGGACCAACATCCGACGCCATCGTAGATAAGATGTGATCGTGAGCTGATAAGACAAGATAAACAAACAAAATGTATAGTCATTCGGCATGTTTCTGGCAAGCTGTCCCGTCTGTTCATGATGTATTACTGTTGAGAAAATGACATGAATGATTGAATGTCAAGTCTCTATGGTGTGAAGTTGCCGTTCACTACACTCATACTATGAGAAATGCTCCATTTTCAGCACTCATGAACAGACAATAGCGTAGGCCTCTATTGATTTTTGAAGGTTCCTTGTAATATACATCCCTGACAAGCTACAGTAGTTGCAGTGTGACTCCGATGTGAATTGCGTGCGTGAATGTCGATTGGCTCAAGTGACCGGGGATCACTGTACGTCGGATCGGCTGGAGTCTGAAATTCTGAATCCAGCTGGAACTGGGGGTTACTAAGGCATAATACTGTATTGCAACTCATGATCAGGTTGTTCCAATCTTTCATCTTCAAGGCGTACATAAAAACCCTCAAAGATGGGGGTTGAATGCACTTTTCGTACGACCAAAGGTGGGCGGCATCATCTTGTCGCCTTGAGCTTACACGTGCAAACGATCTCGATCACTCACACAAAGTTAGAGGTGCCACATGATCCAAGAGTATCAAACGGCGCAACTCGTTGACTCTATCAAGGAGTACTCACTCATCAAGCATCTACATGAAAAGATGTGGCTCATGTCGTCTCTCCTTTCAAATTGAGGTGGCTGACGTCGTCGTTTCCAGTTCATGACTCTATCAATACTCGGAAGTACTATACCCCGTGTCTCAGATGCGCCGGGACCGTTTCTGCCGATCGCGGGGCTGTCACTGCATGAGCATCAACCCGACGAGACATGCCCATGAACGGACGTCTGTTCAAGATCGTCCGGTTCCATGGGGCGGGTTCCAGTTCGCGGTTAACTTTGATTCGCAGAAGATATCTACACTGCTCATCCAAGGCTTGAAGGACGCCACCGGGTGTATCCTTACGCGGTGTGGCAGTCCAGGGGCATAGTTGGGTAATACGAACAGCATTTACTAGTTCCCACTTGCTACAAATTATTATGCTACTCAATGTTTATAGCACCATGTGAGTAATCTCAAGATCGAGTGTCAATCCCCCTCAAACATCGGGTTTAAGGGATATTCTTGTGGAGTAACAGTTGGCCTTTTATTAAAATTTCAATTGGGCAGCATGTGTGGTCAGCTCTGAGCTCTGACCAGGATCAATAAAGGCCCGACTGTCACATCAAAACTTATCCCTCAAACCCAATATTTCAGGGAGGTCGTCGATCTTGAGATTACTCACATGCTATCACCCAATGCCCCGGGTCAACGTTTGAACGTTGAACTTTGAAAGGTGCCTGGAGATTGCCGTGTCACGCTGCCTAAATGAGGTGATCGAGAGAGCCTGCCAGTGTATTAATAGCGACTGTGACTCATCTCCGAAATAGACTAGTTTCGTTTTGCACCACACCAACCACAATTGATCCAATCATTAGTTTGACCCATGCATTATTCAGAGGCCGTTGACATTGTAATCGTTGGTTCTCATCAAAAGACTGGTGGTGAATTCGAAACGTCCACCCACAGACCCTTTCCACTCCTCTATTAGAATGCGATTCATTATAATATCCATATTTGCAGTCACCAGCAAACTGGTTTCTCTGATCACTGCGAATCCTATACCAAACTGGAGGGCGGATGGCATAGCAATACCGCTTACCAGGCACTCTTCCCCTCCAAACTCCAACAGAAGTTCAAGCATCGGTCTCGACTCAATCAGTTCTCATGGTATACGGGTTAGGGAGTACGTGGAATGAACCGCTACGTCTCGTCTTCTCAGGCCTTTCTAGGAAGATCCTTCGTAGCCTAGACAATTACAAGATGAACACGGGGTCGATACATCCTTTCTCTGTGAAACGGAGCGAGTCCGAACTCGGAACGCGTGGAGCTAGCGTCCCGATGACATCCTTTCAGAATGTCATATGGAGTGCCGAAATTTCGATTGGCACTCCTCCCAAGATATTCAAGGGTAAATTCCCCTTGTATCATTCTGATATGTGTATATGTTTACCCTCATCTATACCACAGTCCAGATCGACACTGGTGCAGCGTAGGTGCTTTTTTTTAGTTCATTCAGCTGCCTTGGTTCAATTCAACGCAGCGATATGTGGGTGCTGGAGACTGGCTGTCGCGGTATTTCCGGAAAGCACGAATTTTGGGATCCTGAATCATCCCATACTGTTGAGGAAGATGATTATACATTTCAGCTCGAATATGGAGATGGACTCGTGGTCGAGGGTGATCGATATCTTGATAATGTAGCAATCGGTGGATTCACTGTATGTTTCGTATCGCTCATGAGCATCACCATCTGACGCCAAGCCAGGCAGAACTTCAGACCTTTGGTTCTGCAACATCATTCACTGCGGCGGGGACATCCCAATTCCCCGCAGACGGTTTATTGGGATTGGCCTTCCCTTCAGTCTCGAGTTTTCATGCTTATCCACTGTTCGAATCGCTTGTCAGACAGACCAAGCTGATTAATCCGACATTCTCATTGAAACTCACTGCTTCTGGGGCCGAGATGTACGTCGGTGGAGCAAACAGTATGTTATACAGTGGTCAAATCGCTTATACACCCGTAACACATGCTGTAAGTGAAAATGGTAGATGGGAGTGGAATCAGTGGATGTTGCTGATATTGGCATTTATGTAGGGATTGTGGCAGTCGTCCATGGACGATGTTCGTGTTAATGGTAACACAATACTCAAAAATATGCCTGTTATCTTCGACACTGGTGCAAGCTACATCTTCGCAGAATGGAACGGGGCTGCAGAATTGTACAAACGCCTTGGAGGTACCCTCAAGGTATTCAGAGGCTATGGTTACTACTACCGTGAGTTTCGACTGACTTCGGTACATTGTCTTCTTTGACACCCTGCAGTACCGTGCGACTCTTTCCCAAAAATAAGCCTCACCTTCGGTGGCAGGTCGTTTGAAATCCCTCCCGAAGGTTTTAGACTTGGACCAGTTGAGGAAGGTTCTTCCGATTGTTTCGGCACCATCATCGCCCACCGCTTTGGTGAGATATCGCTTCCTGAAACTCCTTTTGTGGTGGTAGATAGACTCATTCTGACTATGTGGCCTAGAATATTGGACCATTGGGATGACATTCCTGCAGAACGTGTACAGCGTGTTCGATTTTGCTCATATGCAGGTTGGGTTTGCGAAACTCGTTTGAATCATCGCGATTGTCCCCGTATATTTATGAATATGATCTATTTAATATTATCATTATCACCGCTTTTCCAGGGTCGTTAAACTGCCACTGGCAGTTGGCGGGAGTAGCTTCAAAAGAGCGATAGAGCGACGCTGATAATTTGCAATTGGTGGTACGGACCGGCCGGGCCGTCGAGCTCCTGGAAAAGCATAGCACCAACAACGCGATAGCCGTTGCGAGTGCCCTAATGTCTCGATTGTACGGAGAACCATTTGTATCCACCCGAGAAAGCATCGCCTGGATTCCCTCGACACCCCCATTCGAAGACTCGGACGTTCTCGTACTCTCCTCGCGCTCGACGTCCCAAGGGGGAGTCGGTGCCACGCTCATCTACCTTGATCTGCGTCTTTCCCTTCCGTTGGGAAGAACGAGCAACATCAATTGGGGCTTCTCAGGCCTCCGTCACACCTTGTCCACCTCGCCGCTCCGGATGCGATGGGATCACAGTACAATCGACTCGCGCGACGACGTGCCGTCCGACGAGGGCGAGATGATATATCGCGATGGTATAGAGATCGAGACCGGGATCGGTCTCAACCCCGCGACGGGCCAAAGGGAAGTGTACGAAGAAATATGGAGGTGGGTCCGCACACCCTATCATGATCCTGCCCGTTGCGTTCGATCGCTGAAATCAGAGTGCAGGGATGAATCACTTCCTGTTGGATCACCGTTCATCTTCGTGTCTTCGTCTGACAGCGTAGAGGAAGCTACTGCTACCATGGCGGTGTTGGGACCTCATGCACTTGCGCTTGCACGGGAATCTGAGGCGCCAGGTATGCCTCCCGCATTCCGGGCTGTCCGTATGCACTTCCGGACGAGCGCGATTAGAGACTTGAAGCAGGCCAAGACGTGGCAAATCGTGTTCTCGTCCGGCAGTTCAGCGCAGGAACGAGATCTGACAGAGCTCGTTGGACAAGTTGCGGATCAAGCATATCATTATGTACGGGGCGGCAAGATCTCTTTGGGAGGTAAATCCTGGGTTGTCTGGGACGCAGGTGAGGAGCGACAGCCCAGGGCGGACTATAACCTGTCTACTTGAAACCAACAAAGACTTTGACTTCATTTACCTGGTGGTAAAGGGAGACGAGTATGATCACGGGATTCACGGCACTCATGCCAAATTGGTTCCCAAATAATTCATCGCTTCCTCGACTTCAGAAAGACTGTTACTAAGCCAGAGCGCATCGACGTTACTGATTGTATGTCTAATATGATACTGAATGCGTATGGTACACTTCAACCATGGGAACTCCGAGACACCCCCGTTCTCTGGTATCCTACACCCAACTCGAAGCCAGAGGACTTATGAACACCAATGCTACATCATTGCTTCAAACCTGAGCCTCCGCGTCCTTTTTGGCCGCAAATACCAACAGGTCGCATACACGCCTGGAGTACCCCCATTCGTTGTCGTACCATGCAATCAACTTGACGAAGTTGGGGTTCAACATAATACCACCGGATGCATCAAAGATTGAGCTAGCAGGGTTGCCAGTGAAGTCGGTAGATACCACAGCTTCGTCGGTGTAATCGATGATACCCTTCAGTTCTGGTGACTCGGAAGCCGCTTTGACAGCGGCTTTGATGTCATCATAACTGGCAGATTTTTCGAGACGAACCACCAAGTCCACAACAGAAACATCATTGGTGGGCACACGGAATGCAAGACCACTGAAGGGGTACAGAGTAAGTAACAGTTCAGATCAAACGGGCTTCCAACTCACGTCAGCTTGCCGTTGAGGGTGGGAATGACCTTTCCAACGGCCTTGGCGGCACCCGTGCTGGAGGGAATGATGTTGCCATTGACAGCACGTCCACCACGCCAGTCTTTGGCAGATGGGCCATCAACAGTCTTTTGGGTGGCTGTGGTAGCGTGGATAGTGCTCATGAGACCTTCGAGGATGCCGAACTTGTCATTGATGACCTTGGCGAGCGGGGCAAGACAGTTGGTGGTACAGGAGGCGTTAGAGATAACTGTGTACTTGGGGTCATACTTGTCGAGGTTGACACCGCAAACAAACATGGGTGCATCTGCCGAAGGTGCAGAGATGATGACCTTCTTTGCCCCACCCTTCAAGTGAGCGGCAGCCCTGCGAGAAAATATAAGATCCGAGACAGATTGAGGATGACGAGGAAGGCACATACTTTTCAATGGTGGTGAAAACACCCTGATATGAAAATATGGATCAACACAATTTTACCAGGTCCTGGCAACGGCATACCGTAGATTCGACGATGTACTCGGCACCCACGGCACCCCATTTGATATTTGCAGGGTCACGCTCAGCGTAAACAGTGATGGCTTTTCCGTTAATGTAGAGTTTGCCGTCCTTGGCATGGACATCACCCTTGAAACGGCCGTGAACTGAATCGTATTTGAACATGTAGACCTGATATGGATGAGGCACATGGCACAAAAAAATCGGAGCATCATACCATGTAGTCGAGGTTGATGAAAGGGCTGCGATATATGGTGTTAGCTGAGAATGTATTCGAGAAACGAAAGATTGCATACTCGTTCACGGCGACGATGTTGATCTCTTGGTTCTCAAGAGCATTGCGCGCGACGATACGGCCAATCCGACCTACAATCAGGTCAGTTACGCTTTATCTGAGCATCGAGTAACCTACCGAATCTGTAGAGTGACCGATGAAATCAGACTTAGTGTGAGCGTAAATGGTGAGGATAACACACCCGTTGATTCCGACGTTGACCTGATAAGCATTGTCAACGGATGTAGTAAGAGTACCTGTTGACGATACTCACCATTGTGATTGTGGTGGTGGATGAGGTATGAGTTGGAGATAGAGAGCGGAACAGAGATGACGAGGGGTTTTATACGAGCGCAAATCGGATTAGATATCGCTCGCCTGTCGGATCGGAGTTGGAACTTAACAACCCGCCCGACCCGAGTAATTCCGCTGCGTCCGACTCGGTCATATGTAATGCATTGGAAACAACATCGCCCAAACGCACCGACTCATCACTCGAACGTGCGCTCTCATTACCAAGATTTCCGTTGCTGCGTGCGGCTTTTCCCATCGTTTATTCTATCGATAATCACCCGCTGGTCGGCGTTTAGTTTAGTTTGCTCGTTCGCCCGCAGTTCGCTTGCTAGTAGCGCATTGCCTAGTATCCCCGCTGACTGTCTGGGTCGCCACCATTCTACCCACTTTATATTGCTCAGCTGCATTTCGGCCGTCGGTCACGGCTCCCTGAGGCCAATGTACGACAGCGGATCTGTGGTTCCGCTCCTATAGATATTTTTGATGGACGGTACCTGGTTACGTCATGTCTTGCCTGAGCTCACCTGTCTGGGCCCGCAGAATCAACCACACGGACCACCAAGCCACAGAGAACGACGTCAGAAGCGGGACACATTACGACAAGTTCCGGGCGATGGTTGCAGGACTCAGCCACACTCTCAAAGTACTATCCTAGTACTGATGATCTCAGGGCTTGTGTGAGAGTATCGACGCCAGCACGTCCACTGACTGACATTGGTTTGATGACTAGATTGATTCATTGTAAGCTTGTCCACTTGTCCGGCCTTGTCGGCTCCTTGGTTTGACTCGACCTTTTTTGTTATCAAGCGTGATCGGCGACGCCTACCTCTTACTACCTCCCCGACGAACTCGCGTTGAACTTATTCATCAGCGCCGAGCCCACGCAGTCACCAGATTTGGTTGCGTCACTGCTGAGATTCCTTGATCTCGTTCCTACCGAGGACGTCCCTTGTTCCTGAGGTATGACTTATTCTACCGTGGTTTTAGACCTTCGAAGTTCAAGTAATATTGGATGTGCCTTTGTGCCCGCCTAAAAATAGGACGATTGTGGTCAAAGTTTAGCGTCATTCTCGACATCGAGCCTTCGGGCAGTGTGGGTGGGCACCATCATCAAGAATAGTATGACAGAGCGTGCCAAGCACTCCACAGCAATCTACTCGAAATCGCCTTCAGATTGCCTTTAGATATGAGCTGATTAAACCGTTTCTTGTCCCAAGGAAAACCCACCGCCTCTGCACCGACCTGCTCTTTCTCGCGAGTCGTACACAAGATACTGCCAGCGGTGGACTACTTAGTTCACCTCTCCCATGCCAACGACGGCGAATCTTCAATAGATTCATAGTCTTTCATAACCATATTCATATTCTTCCAATGTACGTGCTCCACTTATTCAGTGGACGACACAACCCGCATCCCACACAACCCAAGTCATATCTCTGCCTTGGTTGTCCCTCAAAGTGAGCCTTTCTCCCCGTTGCCATAGTCGTTTTCCTCCCCTCTCACGTGCCTGCAGCTCTCCCACAAACGTTTCCAGTTGACCGTCGAGAATCTGATTCCCCGTGGTGAATATCTTCCAGTAGATAGCCTCCCCGCTCCGCCGATTCTCAGCGTCATTGCGGAGTCGCACCGCATGGAAATATCTTGGCTCATCAGTGTGGTCGGAAGTAAGTCTTACATTGTCAGCCTGAGGTTGCCAAAGGCCCACTGCATGCGAGCCAATAATCGCCAGGAATCTGGTGGATTGGTTGGGGTCTGTATCCGATGTAAGGAAGGCGAATGGTGTGCCTGGAGGGATGTACTCTTCCCTTGGAAGGATCAGGTAAGTAATACTGCCATGAACGGTTCACGAAGTAAGCGCACCTCCACACCTCTTCGTAGGGTCCCATCTTCCCTGTCTCGGGATCGATGCCTACTCCAGTTTCCACTTCTACGCTCTCCCCATTTTCATCATTCCGCTTCATCATCGTTCCTTTGTCCGGTGGCTCGCCGCTCCCGTGCGAGTCAATCGCATGTCTCCAGTGATATCGCGTTGCATTGTCTTTTCCTTCTTCAAGCGGGATGGTTTCCCTCACACCCGCGAACGCCCAGTTGACGTGAACGGGTGCCGCGGATGGAATGGATAGCCGGAGGTCAAGATACAGCACCTCAGCCCCCACGACCGAAGGACAAGGCAAGGTCGACCGCGAACTCAGCACCAAAACGTCGGAATCTTCCGTTGGCGGGGCTGGAGGCCTCGCTATACTGACCCTTTTTTGGATTGTAGGTGTGCCATGGAGTACTGGCCAGCTTGATAGGTCAGTCATTGTGGGCACTGGGAGGAGTGGGCTGTCGATAGCTGGAAAATTCAAACTCTTATATTCCCCAATCGTGTCATTCGTGTGAGTGTAGGTGCTAAAACGAGATGGAAGCCACTGACCATCGTGGCCCCGTTTCTCATCTTTGTGGAGTCATATCACAAATCAGTTATCTGATAACAGGTAGCAAGGTGGATGCGCTCTCATAATTGTATATAGTCGACTTCTTTCCTGACCTGTAGCAGGCATAATAACCCATACTCCTCCATATGCCATTAGTTTTTGGATCTCCCGGATGTCTCTCCGACAACGCATAAGTATTCCTTTATGACGCATACCTTTTGGATAACCGACAAGGTATGCATGAGGAGTTTTCTGCGATATAGATTGACTCGCTTGAAAGTTATTAGCTTATTACGACACTGCCCGCATGGTTCATTTGGTGGCGAGCCCATTCTCGACGGATGAGTGATGTCACCTGGGCTTGAACTTATGAGGCAGGCTAGTCTAAAATACGTTCAAGATAGGAATAGGTCAGAGCTTCTAGGACTTGCTGCAACGCTTGCCAAATAGGCTGAACCACGATAAGAGGATAACTGAAAAATATAACATTATTCTGGTCATTCATCGCTGTTACAACTTTATAGCGGAAACCCAAGCGCACGAGGAGGCAGGTGAAACGTGAGTCCCAGGAAGCGGCACAAGAAATAACTGTACATTCTGTTGCAACTCCCGCGTACTGTGTACAATGTAGATGGGTATATGTCTGTCGGGTACAGAAATCAGTACTCTAGTCCGCGTGTACGAGGCAGAGATTACCATCATCATGGAAGTCAAATGTCGGGCTCAACAGCAGCCATTGTCTTCTTTCTCGTTGCATACCAAGTTACGAATGCTCGTCGAAACTGGTCGAATGCTATGACAAACGAGATTGCCGAGAAGACAATGACCAGTACGTCGAGTCTGGTATGGATCTGGCCCATGAAACCGGAGATGGCCATGACAACGGCTGAGCTGAGTTTTTTCGTGAGCATTGTTTAGTTTCTTGAAAGAACTGGCAGTCATCGTACATCAAGAATAGTGCCCCGACCATGCCTGGCGAGCGATACGTTAGCGACGGATGGCACTAGGAGAGCAGGTAGACCCACAATATCTAAGAATCACAATGTCGCCATCGACATCATCAACTCGCCCGTACGAAACCATCCTGTACTCACTGTATTGACCCGACCATGGTGGATGTGGGGGAGTGGGGGATCGAAGTTGCTCGGCCCCAGACTGTGGGTGTCACCCAAATATGAACCGCAGGATATGAAATAGTCGGATATTGAGAGCCGTCTTGCGACAGCTCCGGTGGCAATATACGCGATATAGGTTATGCTAGTACAGTACTACGCTTCGCGGCACGTCGACCACAAATATAGTGCGCAACTCAGGGGGTCAGCCCACGCTAACTACTTGGTCCCATCCTTGACACATGTATATGGGCTCCTTGATGGAGTCAAGAATACCTTCGTGCAGTTATTCAGCGAAAGAAGATGATGCCATTAAGTTGCCAGGATATCATTGTACTTTACGTACGATACGGATGTAACTTCAACTTCGCTGCATTGACAACTTGCTTGACGCCACGTGTATGTACTTGCAAGGTGCTTGTGTCGGCGGCGCATGCACCAATTGGGTGAAATCGAGTCAGGCTGAACCACAGCAACTGCAGCTTCCCGGAGACTATGATTGCGGAGAAGAAGCTGCCAATCAAATCGCATAAATCGAAAGTACCCACAACACCCACAGCACATTGACCGTGATGTGATCGCGGCCGTCGCGAGTTGGGAGTATGTACGTTGAAGGTTTACATAACGGCATCTAATAAGAAATGCTTAGTCATCGCTTCATTGATATGATTGACGTGTCTTCTTCAGCTTCAACCTTGACTTCGTTCACTGACCATGACCAGTCTCTGCTTGCGCAGAGTTTTATTTTTATTCCTCATTTTTGTCGGGTTATTTGACTCCTCTTTCGCAGCTTTGTTAGCTATTGACTATGGCTCGGACTGGATCAAGGCTTCGTTGATGAAACCGGGCGTGCCCTTTGACGTTCTTTTGAACAAGGACTCCAAGAGGAAGATACAATCATCGGTCGCTTGGAAGAGGGACGACCGACTGTTCGGGTCTGACGCCGCTAACCTGGTACGTACTGCGTCTCTCTCTCCCAAAGCTGTATTCAATGTGTCTCGAGGCTTCGCGCTTTCCTTCGGACTCGTTCGCGTCTCTGAAACTCCTTCAAGGCGTGCCCTACAACTCCAAGGCCGTCTCCTACTTCACTCAGATATCTACTTCGGATATCATCCAGTCCGGACGGTCGACAGTAGGATTCAAGCAGAGTGATGGTACCGAATGGAGCACGGAAGAACTCATAGCCATGCAGCTTGCCTATGTGAAGCAAGTCGCGGAGAGTCTTGCCGGGGAACCCATCCATGACGTCGTTTTGACTGTTCCACCCCACTACACGCAGTTTGAACGTGACGCCGTCGTGGATGCGGTGGAAATCGCTGGCATGAGGACGCTTACACTCATCAACGACGGTGCAGCCGTAGCGGTGAACTACGCAATGACTCGGACCTTCTCGTCGACTCCGGAATATCACATCATCTACGACGCCGGTGCTTCTTCTACCCGAGCAACGCTTGTTTCGTTTGCGTCTGTCGAAGAACCAAAGGCAAAAGCGTCTTACACACAAATCTCGGTTCTTGGTGTCGGCTTCGATCGTTCGGTCAGTGGTACCGAGCTCGACAGACGTATGAGGGAAATGCTTGTCGAGAGGTTCATCACCCAGCACAAACGCGACATCCGTAGGGACAAGCGTGGCATGGCGAAACTCTGGAAAGAGGCAGGGCGTGTAAAAGCTATCCTCAGTGCTAACACTGAGGCAATGTCGACGGTGGGTCTCGCTGTATCTCTTTTTCAACATCTAATGCGAGAATCGTGTTACAGGCAGAGAGTGTCGCATTCGATCTGGACTTCAAGGCCAAGGTCACTCGTGAACAGTTCGAGAGGGCGTGCTCGGATTTGCGCGGCCGCTTTGCTGAGCCTATTTATGATGCTTTGAACAGTGCTGGCTTGAACATGGTGAGTTATCGACGTCTGCGAGTCTACTCTCGGCTGACATATCCTTTGCTTAGGATCAAATATCTTCTGTGATTCTAACTGGCGGAGTCTCACGGACACCGATGGTCCAGTCCGCGATCAAAGCTGTCGTTGGCGAGTACGTGCATCCGCTGATACCATAGCAAGACTCTAACACATATTACTCAGGCATCGGATAGCTCAAAATGTCAATGCTGATGAAGCCGCTGTACTGGGTAGAGCATTGTCTCCGATCATCTAGACGTAGAATTGACTATCCTCCATAACGACAGGTGCAGCGCTCCACGGTGCTTCTCTGTCGCGTCAGTTCAAAACGAAAGATATTCGAATCGCTGATATTGCAGCGTACGATATCCAAGCATCCTACTTTGCTTCTACTCCCGACTCTCGAACCATCCATTCGCTCATCTTCCCGAAAGGCACTAAATATGGCTCTCGCAAGACACTCACATTCAAACGTAGAGGGGACTTCTCCGTCTGGCTAGATTACAAGACGGAAGTCGCTCCGTAAGGGCGCTTTGGCTTTGGGGAAGTTGTGTGATCTGACGTTTATCTGCATAGTGGTTTCCCGCGCGAAGTCCTTCAAGTTCAGGTCAACGGCGTCGCAGAAGCCCTGGCAAATCTCACCGAGCGAGGCGTCATCGATCCTGTCATTAAGCTCACTGTTGCTCTGTCTGAATCTGGATTCGTTTCCGCGAAGGAAGCAGTCGCATACGGTGAAAGCAAGGACGAGTCTCTTACAGGTGTGTAAACATTTACGTGTTCTTTTTTCGATCATCAAGCCCGTGCAGGCATGCTAAGAGGCCTCTTCGGAGGAGATTCTGGAGAGCAGGAAGTTCTCAAAGAACAACGCACGGAGGGCACAGCCCAGGAAAGCGAAGCGCAACCGATCACTACGCCAGCCAAAGAGAAGAAGACCAACGGAGAGAAGAAGGACATGAATACCGTTCCCCTAGAAGTCAACGTAGTATTCTCCAGTCTTCCTCCCATGTCTGTGACAGAAAAACGCGCGTCTCGTGAAAGGTTCGCTTCTTTTGGCGGCCTTGCGCGTCTTTCTTTCTAACGTTTTTGCGCGGTTTCAGACTTCGCGCGATAGACAGCAAGGAAGCGTCGAAAGTTCTTCGCGAGGAAGCACAAAATACCCTAGAGGCATACCTGTACAAGCTCCGTGATCTCCTTGAAGACGGGCCGGACTCGCCATTCATGAAGTGCTCGAAAGCAGTTGAGAGGCAGGCTATCGAACAAAAACTCGCGGAAACTATCAGTTGGCTCCATGAGGAAGGTGACACGGCCGGGACAGCTGAGTTGAGGGTGAAGCGCGGATCCCTAGAGTGCGTATATACTGGATCGTGTATTCTGGTTTCTAACTGTGATCAGGCTACTGGAGCGGCCAATTATCAACCGTTACAAGGAAATTGAGGAATTCCCAGCAGCCCTCAATAACAGCCAAAAGTGGAATTGGTCTACGAGGCTCTTCCTCGCCGAAGCACGCGCGAACCTCACTGCCGAAGCCGCCGCCAATCTGCCCTCTAAATGGACTTTCGGGGAGCTCGACACGCTGGAGGCAGAATTGAAGGAGCACGAAGTATGGCTGAACGACGGCGTTGAGAGACAGAAGCACACGCCAATGAACGAGGACCCTGCCATTCAGACATGGGAGATGAAGGAACGGGCACAGGGTCTCGAGAAGCATTTGCAACGGTTAGTGAAGAGGAAGGTGCCCAAGGTAAAGAAATCGACTGCTTCGCCGCAGCCATCAGCGTCGTCAAGCCCGGATTCGGATAGAGAGACTGCGCACGACGAACTGTAGGGACATCAATGGAATAGATGGGACTTAGTTTTGGCCCTTTCGCCGGAGGGACGCTGTTCACCTCCTCGGGCTAGTTAATTCCATCTGCTAATTATTCTTCACGTGGGATTTCGAAAGACTGGAGAATTTTTAGTATCAATCTCGAGGACCGATGAGCCCGGATGAGAATTTCGACAAGTGACGGGCGGTGCAGTGTCCCTGTCGAGATTCTGGAAAGTATTTGTCGGTGCTTGTGACGACACTAGACAACGAACTGCTTTGCTTCCAAGACGAGTCTCGACTAGTACCATCCCGACATCACACAACCTTTGCGTGCGCAATCTGGCCTTGGTCTTCGTTCGGTTCCGATTTACAGTAATTCATCTCCATGTCGAGACGGAGCTATGATAGTGTTGCTCACGAGAGACGGATATCCAAGTATCGTGTCACGGACGATGATCTCTTCGAGTGCGTGGCGCGCAGTCCTAGATGTGTTTCGTTACTGATACTTCCTCAGCTATGTCATTCGCGCAGCGTGCGTTGTAGCTCCTCCTTAGCCGTGCATTCCTTCTCGCTAAAGTATCGACATAGCATCCTGAGCTACATCACCTCTCCAAAGGTCATCGCAACGACCTCGAACGGCGCAGAATCAAAGGAGAAAGAACACCACTCCAAAATCTCTGACGCTATATCGCACTCTATAATCTCTATAGGTGACATCTTCAAGGAGATCAGGGATGGATCAAAGAGCGTCAAGTTCCCCGAGAAGCTTCTCAAAGCCCTCGAACAGAAATTGCAGAACATAGCCATGGGCAAAGAACCCGCGTGCGTGCTCATCTCTCGTGTCGATGGAGGTCTCGCCTGACTTCCTCCTCGCAGGTATTCGGATCAACTGACACGGAGAACCATGGCCGTGTTTTACAACCACTTTATGGGCGACCCGTTCCGAAGACAGATGAAGGAGAACAGGAGTATCGAAGAGCTCATTCTGATGTTCGCCTCACAAGCCACCGGTGTGCTGAAGAAAGAGCCCACGCTGGTCGACGACGCTTGGAAGGTCGAGGTCAACATTCAGATCGCGCACTTCGTTCAGGTGTTACGCGATTGTCTCAGAGGCCTCAGCCACGTTTCGCCCGAGTTAAACTCTCGTTTGGACATGTACCACGCGAAACTCTCGCGGTCTGCGAGTGAGTCAGGTCATGACTCCTCGTCTACTTCTCGAGAACGAGGGGACCCTGTTAGCACATCACCCGGCGTCAGCACGAGTATCAATGACATGCCGTTCGTATTGGTCGTCGCCAAGCTATTCAAGATTCCAGAAAACGCGATGCAGACTGAAGTCGACAGGCTTAGGAAGACGTGTACAGAAAAGGTGAGATTGCGGATTTTGAATGGTTTCAGAGGGCTGAGAGTTCCTTCAGGCCGCTGTGATTGACCTCAAGGTGGCGTGGCCCAGTCGCTCAACGCAGACCCACTCTGACAGATTCACAGACTTGTCTAAAGAACATCAATGCTGGCGCGACCTTCCCTGGTAGGCGAGAGGACTTCGACAACGATACGGCCTGGAGCCACTGGCGGACCCTGGAAACGAGTCATCTCTCACAACACATAATGGCCATGATGTCTTCGAACCCTGAGCTCGCAAAGTCAATACCAGCGGACGGCGGTGGATCACCCCACAATTCAAGCCCGCGTCCGGCCTCTGTGTACTCTCTAACCCCTGGGCCATCTAGTCGACATTCAGGAACAATCTCTCTTGGAAGCCGTCGATCTATGTTTGGTGCGCCGCAGGGTGGTGATATTGCCACAGAGTCCTTCGAGGAAGAAGTTGATGGGGACGACGAAATCCGTGTCGGACACAATTTCACATTTATTCCCCCGAATCCCAAGAGGTTTTACAAACGTCTTGTCGAGTACTGCCTTAACGCCGATCTCGAGATGATGTTTGGACCCGAGGTCGACGACGCAGACGAAGTGCCGTTGACGATCCTGAGCGCCCCTCATGCCAGTCTCATTAACGAGTGCGCAGTGCGTTGGCGGATCAATCAATCTTATCGCGCCACGTGCTTCTTGGAGCTTATCAAGGAATTTTACGAACGGGGTAACGTACCGATGGAATGTATACCCGAGGCATTACAGGGCGTCTCGAAAGCGGTTCATGACCTGGAAGTTGACAAGTGGCCCACTCAGGACGTACGTGATACCCTTGATACCACCCCATCAATTCTTGTTCACCTTCTTTCAACACCTAGGCAGAGTTATTGGCCAATGTCTACGGCAGTCTATACAATATTTTCTTATCTTCCCTTTACCATTCGATGGACGCCATCCCGAACCTTAAAGTTTCCGAAGTCCAGCCCTATCTGAACGTGCTCGATCATGTACGGGAAAGTGGGCTTATAGATCGTTTCGAAGCGGATATCAGCGCCCGCATTGCGGACCTGGAAGACCGTGTTAAATTACTTTCTGAACAATTCTATCGGACGAAGATCGACCAATTTCAAGCAGCTCCTGGAGTTAATCGAGCTCTCCCACTTCTCTTAATGACAGACGAGCTGGAAAAGGTGGCAAAACTGCTTGACAAACGTTTCCCTGAGCCACTTGTTGGGTATGTATAGTTGCTTGCAGGCCCCCTTCGTGCGTAGTTTTTTGATGCCTCCGGTTGTAGCCGGGTCGACCTCGTCTCCTTGGTCGTGGAAATCACCATTCCATTTTTTATTGCTGACCTGCAGACATCATCGAAGAAACTTCTCGAATCATCCATGAATGGACCAACGCCGGATGTCCCTATCCAGGACATCTTTGCATTGTATCGGAGGACGAAGACGCTTCTGTCGATGTTTGAGGCGTTTTGCCCGAAGTAAATTTTTTATTGACCTCGCAGCACCATCGGTTGCTGATTTGCCACAGAGGTCATGTCGACTTTGATCTCAGCCAATTCTTCATGGCATACGTTCTACAATGGCTGCTCGAGACCGACAATAAGACAAATCAGTGGGTTCAAGCTGTCAGTGTCCGCTCCGTTACGTATCATGTTGGCTGACTTGTGAGACTTATAGGCTATAGCTGCCGACAAGGTTCGTACTTTGACTAGACACCAAGCATCGTGGAGGTTTACACGTTAATGTAGTTTGAAGCGGAGAACACGGACGGCCATAGCTCATCCATTGTAGACCTCTTCGACTCCCTTCGCAGTCCCATATCATTCCTTCAGGAGTTGGAATGGTCGGACGAATACCAGAACTCCAGGTTTTTCACCAGTCTTTCGAAGGTGCTGTTATTTCGAATTTCGAACCTGGCATCTGTGCTCACCATACCTTCAGACTATCTCGAAAGCCGTCGAGCAGTATTGCCGTGGCGTGGAAGAGCTTTTCATGAATGAGATGTTCCCTCGGCCGACCGACTACCTACAACCTCAGAAATCTTCTGCCTGGCTTGAAAAGGCCAAACAACTAGCAACGACGAGCGAGAAGAAAGTTGAGCCTTTCAACTTCAGGCCAGAGTCCTGCGTCAAGCTCAACAACGTCGAGTCGGCGCGAAAGCTCTTGGATAACATGTACAACCAAATGCAAGTTGACAAGATCGCTGACGTGCTGGCCGCGTCCCCGCCCGTGCCTGAGAAAGTCGAAAGACCTAAATTCCTGTTTACGCTGAAAATCGTTATGGCAGAGGATCTCATGCCACTGGATAGTAGTCCTTCAGCTCAGCTGGATACGTTTGTGACCCTTAGCGATGAAGCCGGAAATCGCTTGGTGAAGACCCGGACGATTTATGAGACACTTAATCCTCGATGTGAGAATTATATAGCTTTCCTTTTCGTTATTCTAACCCCCGGTTGTAGGGGAAGAGACGTTTGACATCTCCGTCGACAAGCCGCTGTGGCTGATGTGCAGTATTCGAGACCGTGCGCTGGTGGGCCAACACGACGTGGTCGGTCGCGGCTTTATCTGCCTGAATCCCGCACAATACGGCGATTTCCTGACACATGACGTGTGGCTGAACCTTGAGGTCACTAGCCATGGCCACCAAGGACGGATTCTCCTACGTGTCAGTATGGAAGGGGAGAAGGACGATGCTCAATTTTACTTTGGACGAGCATTCAGATCCCTGAAGCGCAGCGAAGGCGACATGATGCGTATTTTCATTGACAAGGTCATTGTCCGGGCAATTTTCGCAGGCCTCACTAACCCGCGCGCCCCTTTTGTCAGATGTCTCCGTTCATCAGGCAATCCTTGTCGCGAAACGTATTGAAGAGCCTCGTCAAGACTGGTACCGTCCTCGATTACAACAAAGCCCTTGCGAACGTGACCGTGCTCTACCGGACCGCACTCGGAGGGAGCTCGAACGAAGTGCAGGTTCCTCTTCCATCGTCTGAAAAGCCTCGCTTCCGCGCCGAGGAGTTGACGGACGTAGAGATTGAGCGAGCCATCGTTCCGCTCTTTGACTACTTTGATGCGAACCTGCAGGTCCTCAATACGCACCTGGCTGAGTCAGTCAAAGATATGGTGATGCTCAGGGTGTGGAAGGAGATTCTGACGGTCATCGAGGGCCTTCTCATACCTCCATTGTCCAAATTGTCGAGCGATATGAAGGCTTTGAGCGACAAAGAGGTGGACATAGTCTTCAAGTGGCTCAAGGTGAGGTGGTGTTGTCGAGATTGCATTTCGGGTTCCATGCTGACCAGGTTTCGCTCAGTTCATGAGGGATTACTTCCATGCTGAAGGGGAAGGTGTTTCGCTGGAATCCCTTCAGAACCAGAAGTATCGCGACGTGGTTTCGATTCGTTTGTACTACGATTGGCACACGTGAGTAGAAATATCACATCTGGCCGTGAACATGGCTAATTAGACTGTAGGGATACACTGATGGAAGAATGCGTTCGCGCCATGCAACAGAGCTTGCGAGAGGCTGTACCCGTCAAGAAGCGAGTCAAGAGCGTTTATAATCAAAGAAACCTTGGGACGATCAAGGAACGAAAAAAGGAGAAGCAGGAGAAGGAAGTATTTAGTGGAGAGACCATCATGCGCATCCTACGAATGAGGTACGCATGGTTTCACGGCTTGAAGGTCGCGGGCGAGCTCAACCGGTACCGCAGGCCAAACACGTCAGAGTTCATAGCTCAACAGCTTGATATTATGCAAGCCATGCGGGCCGAACAAGAACGTTCTCAAGCAGCACAGCAGAATAGGAAGTCGCAACGCGCCCGACACGGGCATACTCCGCCCATCCCGTCACTGCCGTCGAAGGACTCATAAGGGGGTCGGGCCATACTGTTTACCATCTCTGATGCCTTGCGTTATATACCCGAGCCTCTTTCTGTGACTCGATCATTAATGTACAGCTTTCCTGTTTGCCCGGAGACCTTGTGTGGTGTGGTAGCACTAGTTTCGCACGTTCTTCTTTGTTTGCTGTGGACGGACATTACCTTACCAAGCTACGCGGAACTTCCTTTGTGCTCTTCTATAGGTATTTCCTCTTTCCGAGAACAATAAGTCTCCTAGGAAATCGACGTTGTTCTGCTAATCGAGCTCATGTTTTAATATGCGCGCGTCGAGGAGAAGCCACTCTTTGCAGAACTACTAACTTTCACCCTTGCACAATCTGCCATCGTTTCCTGGGGCTCGCTGGTCGCCCAAGCTCACTGACTTTTGTGTAATACTACATTGCTAGCGCTGGTTCGCTCCTTGATTCACTTTCAGACTCGTGGCATTCACCGTCCAACATGATGTTCCTTCCTGGCTTTGCCCGTAAGTGGCTGGCTTGACGCGTATCCGAGCGTGCAGTCGTCGTGACCATGATCCTTTTAGGTGTATTCATTGCTCTGAACATCGTTCGTGCGTTGAGCATCCTCGCTCTGTTGCTCGTATTTGCCACTAGCATATTCGTGGTGGAGAAAGACATCAAGGCTGTCAACAATTTTATGAATGGCAATTTCAACGTGACCGCGTTCAACGACGGAAACTCGCAGTATATCCCGTATGCCTTTCTATTCCCAAATTCAATGATGCCTTTCCTGACAAGCTCCTTCGTAGACACAGCACCGTCCCCAACCAAGCTGGCGGACCGTTCTGGGCTGTCTTGAACCGGATTTTCATCATATTCCAAACCGTTGTGCTCGTCCTGTCCGAAATTGGTACGTACTCGCTTCTCGGATGCCAGGGACGAGAGGCTGAGATAGGCATCATGGGTGTAGGTTGGCCAATGGCGTTCTTTGATCGCTTCTTTCCCGTTCTCGGGAAGGATTTCGGTGTTGGCGCGCTCGGGGTGATGCAATGCCTGTACGTCGTAACCTTGTTGCATCTTCGCGATCATCCATCTTAGTTACCTCGTTCTCCTTCCAGGATCGGCGCGTCCGTACTCTCTCATTACGTCGGCGATTTCCCGCTGGTGACTGCGTTCTTCTTGTTCTCCGTCGGCTGCCTCAACATCCTCGTCGGTCTTATCTTCCGGCAAAAGGCCAAAGACAAGCGGTCTATTCTGTCGTGGCGCGAACGGCGCAAAGACGTGCTCCCGACGCACATCCGGGGCGTTGATATACGGCCTGTCACCGGCGCGCTATCGTCGATGCTGAGTCACTCGGAGGACAAGGAAAAGGCCGCCAGCGGGCCTGGAATGGGCTTTGGAAGGCAGGGCGAAAAGGTGGCTGCACTCAAAGGTATGTTTGTGTTGTCGACCCGTCGAGTATTGCTGACTCGATTCAAAAGGTTTTATTCTAACGAAGCCGGCGGAGTCGGTCGCAAAACACTCGACCTCGACCTCAACGACGTTGACGTGATTGGTCACGCTCTCTTATCATCATCCTCTTTTTGCTCCCCCGTAACGTCATTTCGCCTGTTTCGCTCCGTTGTGCTATCGTGTACTTACTACTCTGTAATATCGTATGAGAGCCCGTAATCAAGAACTTTTGTGGTTGCTCCATAAACGATGGATACTACGATGAGGTGACCGATCGCACACTCTACAGCACAAACTTGGCGTTTTTCTTGTGCCACTCCTCGATTGAGTACGGTCCATAGTGCTTATAGACCTCGCCCTCCGGGAGACGCACGTAGTCGGGCTTGGAGCCAGTCATTATTATCACCTGTCCACCGACAGGGCGTGCCGTGAGCCGTTCAGTTTAGTTCATTTCTTCCAATATGACGCACCATTTGCACTGGGTCCTCGAGGGCCGGGGCATCAATGGCAGATGCGAACGGATGGAGGAGATCGGGCCTATGTTTCACCGGGACCGGCGGGGAACGATGTGGTAAACAATCGTTCCGTTCTCTTGCGGGGAAGCGATGGGACGCACCAGCTCTTGTCGAACAGCCACAACATGGCCGAGCAGAGGACGCAAAAGTTGCGCTCGGATTTGGCGATCGTTTCTTGTGGTGTATCGCGGTCGAGCACGGCGTGGTACACGCTAGAGAGGTTGGCGGTGGGGCGTACAGGTCAGGGACTCGAAGGTGACAAGAAACATGCATAGTACCGAATGTGTTCCTTGCCCTGGGTGATCTGGAGCGTCTTTGCTATCGCTCCTAGGTTGATCGAACCGCCTACACCGCCGACTTTGCGGCAGATGGAGCAGGTGCACAACTATATATTAGATTCAGGGGGAGAAGAGTCGTTGTGACTTCCTCCAGCTTCCCTCGGGAAATTCAGGGGAGGCGCACCTGGAAAGGGACGGGAGTTTGGCTCTGTACTGTGAAGCGGACGGCACCGCAGTGGCAACTTCCATGCAGCTCGACAGGCATCACCGTGGACAAAGTGTTCGTCACGATTAGAGGTGTCGCTTGAGTTATTTCTAAATTTAGTCTATTAGGATTTACCAAAGCTACTACTAGGTCCAAGCTTCGTGCTGGGGAGCCTCGATCCTGGCCCGTTACTGTCTCGAGAACGTGATAAGATGTTAGTATGTATATGCATGTTATCAAATCCCTGATTCAAGTTGTGTGCGGACCCTCTATACTATAGTAGTACTCATCATACAACATAATTCAGTTGTGCACAAAGGAGATATTTTTTATCATTCTCTCTGGCATGTTTCGGTCCCATATCTATCTACCAACCTGTCAAGTTTTGTAGACATAGGTGACGGTGAGATTGTCCCCGCTGGCGGAGACGGACGTGAGAACGATGTCGTTTTGCTTGATGGAAACGAGGCCAGCGCCACCTTCAAGGGTATAGTGTTTGCCGTCGGGGTCGGTGGCAAGGACGCTGGTGAACTCGACCTTGCCAAAGTCCGTGAAAGGAACACTACCGTCCTGAACGAAGTCCTCGACGATCCACTCAGCGTCCTGTTCGCAGAGAGCATAAGTAGACGAGTGTTCCGCTGTGACCGTCTTGTTGGTCGTCAGATTCTCAATGATCGCCTTGCCAGAGGTCGTGGTGTAAGCAAGGACAGTGGCCCTGATCTTGTCACCGGCGCTGATGTCGAATCCGTCGAAATAGACGGAGCTGTCGGGGAACCACTCGTACCAAGCTGGGCGACAAACGGATGATGAAAGATAGATACAGAGTGAAGGACAAAGTTAACTCACCCTGGTACGAGGCCTGACCATCGGTGATATCGAAATAGATGCCGGTCTGGAGGATGGCCTGTTGGCAGCTATCACCATCAATGCCAACCCAAGCGACCCCAGATCCATCAGTGTGGTTGAGGGTGGGGACGGTTATGATACCAGTGACATTGGTGAAAGTTCCCTGTTCAACAAGGTCGGGAATGATTACAGAACACGGGGACGATGCTAACCTCAGTCTCCTGAGACCAGACAGCACCAGCCCAGCTGGAGGTGTACGACACATCGGAACTTTGAGGCGTGTCAATGTAACTATTTGATCTAGCCTGGAGGTTTTCGCGGCGGAGACGAGTGAGGCGATGATGCAGCGGAGAAGAAGAAGAGGGAACAGCCAGAATTCCACTGGCAAGTAAGATGTTGGTGAGAATGATAAACTTGGAGACCATTGTGAAGAGATCTCCGACGGATAAGTCAAGATTGTCGATGCAACTGGAGCTTGGGATCGATGAACGCATACTTGAACCTTTTTATATTTGACACTCATAGACTCTGTGCAAGTCATATCTGTACTCTCGATCCGAAGAAGTAGTCCACCACGTGCATATGGTAATGATACCTCACTTTTTCGTATCTATTTTCTAGCCCCCGCAGAAGAAAGCAAGAAAGATATTGCGCCAATTGTTGAAAAGGGCATATGCATCATTCCTGTCAAGTTACCGCGACATAAAGGGATCAACCCACATGGAATTCCAAAGTCTCACCAAAGTCTTCAGAAAAGAAAACAGGTGAAACTGTGATAGCATCTCAGTCATGATTGACAATCGCTGATGAATCGCTGATGAACCGTCACAATATTGTTGTGTTCGTATGTATTAGGGGTTTGAGGTATTTCTAAATTGAGTATATTAGTATTTATTCCCACCAAAGCTAGTACTATGGGCCCACCCTCGAATCGTCCGCTGGGAAGGAGCGTACTGGCAAGCCTTGAGTCTGGTTACTGTCTCGAGAACGTGATAAGATCCTGGTACATGTATCAAATGCCTCATTGTGTGTGTGGTCGACCCTCTACACTTAGTAGTCCTGATCATGCGACATAAGTAGTTCAATGATGGTCGTGCAAAAAGGAGATAATTTTTTTTCCCCTTGACTTGTCTCCTTTTCATTCGTCAAACGGTATCATGAAGAGAAGACACGACTGATAATAACCGTTCTGTTCTTTCCAGAGTCCAGTCACCCCAGGAGCTATTAAAAATACAAATACTATTAGCATCTACCTGAATGAAACGAAATGTTAGGTTACTTCGCAAATGTATCTACCAAATTGTTTAGACATGAATGACGGTGAGGGTGTCCCCGCTGGCGGAGACGGACGTGAGAATGGTGTTATTTTGCTTGATGTCAACGACGGTAGCACCATCTGGGGTATAGTTTCTGCCGCCGGAGCCAGTGGCAAGGGCGT